>CM058041.1:99622157-99657325 GCA_030169165.1 Centaurea solstitialis
ATACATCAGAACCATCCATGACTTCCCCCTGTATGAACTCAATCTGGTCCTCAAACACCAAACTGTTGAGAAAAGACGAACAACATTAGAAGATTGAAAAAGTAAAGACAGGATTGTGAAAGTGAAAACTTCCAACGGAGTAACGAAAAAAAACCACAACCATAAAAATACATACTTATAGTCTTCAGATTGCTTTCTGTTCTTCGACCCAAACTTTAGTGTTGCTTTTCCTGGAAAAATAGTCGTTATTTAATGCGTTAGCATCTACAAAAACCTGCAGACGTTTACAAGTTATAACATACCGATCTGAAGATCCTCCCATGCTTCTTGTTCAGCAAATGGGTTCATCTTATCTCCATCTTTTGAATCTCTGCAGTCACAGGAAACGAAAAACATACAAGTCTCAAGTTAAAGTCTCCAAGAAATAGAAAACCATTGTAGCAAGTGTTAAAATATGCACTGATTATGACCTGTAGCGCTCCATAGCTACAGAAAATCTTTTCTCTTGATTTACACCGCCTTCTATATCATAAGCATCAGGCATCCGATACTGCATTACGAAGAACATCGTAAGGTTCGTTCCAAATATAAGTAGCAAATAAAGCCTATAACAGGATGAGAATATAATGCCCCAGATATAGTCAGTTTTTACAAAATATATCTACTTCTGGCTAAATGGCTAATATCTATGGACAAGGGTCTATGAAAGAATGGCATCTAGCCAATCCTGATGCCCCCAACAAGCCAATGTAATTTGCAAAGTAACATGTTTTATATACTGACAGACTTTGTGGAAGTAATTTGGTTATGTTGGTATTAGCAACCATGGCCTCTGAAGAACACCAAATTTGCCAATCTAAATCGAAGCTAAAACAAAGCCAACTTGCCAATTGATATATATATATATATATATATATATATATATAGAGGAAGTTCAAATGTGAACCACTTTTTGGTTGTGAAAGTGAGGACAGCCGAGAGCGCGACACGTGGCGGAGACTAGTCAATAAAGGCGGCTTTGAGTGTGGTCCCCCCCCCCCCTTTAATTCAATGCCCTCCCATGAATCGCGCCTAGTCATCTGCCGTGGACCTGACGTGGCGCCTAGTCACCCGCCACGTGTCGCGCTCTCGGCTGTCCTCACGGTCACAACCAAAAATTGGTTCACATTTGAACCCACCCCTATATATATATGTATATATATATATATAGAGAGAGAGAGAGAGAGAGAGAGGAAAGTTCAAATGTGAACTCATCTTTCATTGTGAACGTGAGGACCAACAAAATCCCGCCACGTGGCAATATGAATTGGCACCTAAGCTTTATTCAGACTGAATAAAGATTTATTCATTCAGTCTGAATATTCATGTTTTATTCAAACTGAATACAAGCTTTATTCAGTCTGAATAAAGCATGAATATTCAAACTGAATATTGCCACATGGCGCGATATTAGTGATCCTCACGTTCACAATGAAAGATAAGTTCACATTTGAACCTAACCCTATATATATATATATATATATAGAGAGAGAGAGAGAGAGAGAGAGAGAGGAAAGTTCAAATGAAAACTCATTTTTCATTGTGAACGTGAGGACCACTAAAATGGCACATTCATTCGCTCTGAATAATGCAAGATATTCAGAGTGAATATTGCCACGTGGCGCGATTTTAGTGGTCCTCATGTTCACAACCATAGGTTCAAATGTGAACTCAATTTTGGTTGTGAACATGAGGACGAATCTCAGACACACATCTTCGGTTACTTTGGACGCAATCACGGAGGATTGACGCGATTCATGGGAGGGTAGAGATTATTAAAGGGGAGGGGGAACGGTCAAAGCCGCCTTTATTGACCAGGTAAGTGGTTGAGATTCGTCCTCATGTTCACAATGAAAAAGTGGTTCACATTTGAACTTTTCTCTCTCCCTCCCTCTCTCTCTCTCTCTCTCTCTCTATATATATATATATATATATATAGGTGGAGGTCCAAATGAGAACATCTTCATTTTACGAAACCCGAGAACACCCTTATCATGGACTCCAATATCTTTGATCGACTATAGTATAAGAGTTTTCTCACGCCTTTGTAGAATACATGTGTTCTCGTTTGAACCACCCTTAACTAAAACATGCAAGCAACACAAACGGACATAGGCAAACTACCCGCCCACTAGTTCGTCCCCCTACAGTATCACATGTGATGGTTGCCTGTTTCAAGTGTTCTCATGTTTTCATAAAATGGTACCACTCTCGCTTGAACCTCCTCCCATATGTATATATAAGCATGGTTGAATAATAGCAATTATAAGCACAATCTCAAACATCAAGAAGCAAAAAATAACCTCATTAATATTATCATCCTCTTGAGACCGCTTCTTAACTAGCTCATATATTTGCTTCTTGTTTCTGCAGAAGTAGAAGATCCATTTTATCAAACATAGTATAGGAATCTATTAATTTATTGAACATTTTAAATGGTTTTACAAAAATTACACCGGGAAGCTTTTACGAAAACTACCTTAGTTCACTTTGTTCAGCTTCTGGTAGTTTGATTCCCTCGAATAAATTCTGTTCATCTTCTATATAATCTCTGAAATAGAAATTTTGAAGGTGTAAAAAAAATATAGTCCAAACCAATATATATATATATATACATAGTATATACTAATCACCATGCACTTACATCTTTAGGAAATGTAAAATCTATATAAGGCAAAAAGTAAAGAACATCTTTAACGATACCTGATTTCCTCCAATTTCTTCTTCTCCCTTTTCTTGAGATATTCTTGCCTCGAAACTTTTCTGAAAAAGGATCATAAATTAAAGACATAGGTGTAAGTATAATTATTTTGCTGAAATACGATAATAAATTAAAAACATGCGTCAAACCACTATAATTGCAAGAAGCAGACATGGCAGTTTGATTACTTTTGTTCCAATTTTCTATTATAATCCTAGCATTAATAACTAAAAGAGCAAGAGAATGATTACATAGTGTAATGCTTAGTGCAACAAAACACAAAACTAGAAATACAAAATTTAGAAAGATTAAATAAGTGTCCAGCAAAAACTCAGTTCCTACCTTAAAGATCCAACGTCATCTTGTTCCAAGGCACTAGCTCTCCTAATCGCTTCTTCTGTTGTCCAAATAAATGAAACAAAAAATTTTATTATAGAGCATTCTAAATAGATCTCTGTAACATATAACTAAATATGTGGCCTATACAATACCTTCCTCCCTCTTTGACAATTTTTGTTCAGTCAGCTGTAAAATATAAAATAAAGAGAAGTTAGGAACAGCAAATAGCTTATTTTGCTATCCATAAAAAATTAAGCATGCAATAGTACTTGTCAGATCATGATTCCTATACGAATCAGACTAGTATTTTAGTGAATCATGAATTATGAACCGGAGTATGAAAACAGTTCATGTTAACAACAGAATGATTAAATGATTATTGAACCAAACCTTTGTTGTCTTTGCTGCATCTTTTTCCCTTAGATGACGTTCCAACTCCTTTCGTTCTATTTGGTCGCGCAATCTTTCTTCTTCAGACTGCAATAATGATAGAATGCCAATTGATACCCAAGAATTACCATAAATTATCATTTAAGAGTATCAAGAGAGCTAGCAAGAAAACAAACATCAAGCATTATTTAAAAAAAAAATAGTCAACAGATCATGACTCATATTTCACAAGATTAAGGATATCATATAGCATGCAATGGCAAACCTGCCAAGTATGAAAGCATTATTGCATGTACATTAGCAATGCTAGAAAGCGGAAACCACATGAATGCTATGTCAAATACCTCAGAACCATCTGATTCTTCACGAGAAGCTTTTTGTTTAACCCGTCTTTGTTCTTGCAAAATTCCAGCTCCCTGCAGCACCACATACAGTTATAAGCAGTACCAAATCATTACAAGAGGCACCAAACCAGTAGCTTACCACAAAAAATAAATCACAAAATTTATCAATAAAAGTATAAGCACTGTGCCTCGTCATCTTCATCTTCTTGGTTTTCACTCTTCTTCCTGAAACGTTTCACATGTTTATCAGCCTTTTTCGACTTAGGGGCAATAGAAATAGAGCCACTGCGCTCATCGTTGTCTGCCTCCAACAGCTTGTAAGTCCTCTGCTTCCTAGCTAGCATTGCTGCCTCCTCTTCGTGTTGTCGATAAGGCTATGAAACACCAATAACAAGATTGACCAATGAAAATATTGGTTAACTTTCAAAATCAAAGCCTTTGATAACACTAGCAAGCAAGAAAGCCATTTAATTTATATTTGTATGTATATATATATATATATATATATAAATAGCCTCACATTTGATCCAGAATTCTTATGCTCAACTTTCCGATAGATCTCTTCAGCAAATGCATGTGTTTCATTTGAAGATGACACACCCATCTCTTTAAGATCACTTACTATATCCGACGGTGACGAAGCCTTCTTAGCTGCAAAGATAAAAAAGAATCAAGCAATATGCCATGACAATTTAACAATGATATATATATATATATATTGAAGATCACTTACATAAACTAATTACATACTGAACCAATGTGGGATGTGAATATCCCAAGAGGGACATCAATTTGTCTGAAACCCATGTCTTTAAGTCACTTTCCATTTCTCACTACATTCAAAAACATATAAAAAGATCAATTTACAGATGTAACATTTCCATTAAAAATATAAATACTGTGGAGAATTACAGACTTCGATAACAGATGAGCTTTGCTACATTCAAACGAATGTACGAAGAAGCCATGTTCTTCTGATATTTACGAGCGTATAACCAATATATAAGCCACAAGGCATCTAACTATGTAAATTGTAGACGACTAAAGACATACTTTCCCAGGGGAAGGTTCAAATGAGAAGCATGTCAATTTAAGAGAACGTGAGGAGCAATCTCGGCCACTTATCTCGCGGTTACGGTGGACGTGATCACAGAGGATTGACGCGATTCATGGGAGGGTAGAGATTATTAAAGGGGGGGACCGGTCAAAGCCGCCTTTGTTGACCGGATGAGTGGTTGAGATTGCTTCTCACGTTCTCTTAGGCTATATTTGGCAAACTAGCTGATAAGTTAACTTATGACTGATAAGGTAACTTATGACTGATAAGGTAGCTGGTGACTGATAAGGTAGCTGATGAATAAGTTACGTTTGGCAAAAAACTAGCTGATAAGGTAACTTATGACTGTAAAATGACAAAAAAAGGCATGTTTAAAAATTGATAATATAAAAAGTATAAGGGTATATTTGGAATAAAAAAATAAAAAGTTCCATAAGTCACTTAAACGCTAGTAGGAGTAGCTTTTCAAAAAGCTAGCTTATAAGTCAGCTTATAAGTTAACTTATGGTCCATCCAAACATGTACCTGACTTATAAGCTGACTTATAAGTTAACTTATAAGCTACCTTATTTTTACCAAACAATGCCTTAAATTGATATGTTTCTCATTTGAACCTCCCTCTACTTTCCCATGATTAGCTGAAAAGATAATTAGTGCAGAGATTTTCAATATACTACAGAAGCAGCCAAAATCATATTAAGAAATTTCTGCAGGAAGTTGATCAAGAGCATACAAACAACTCATATAACATCATAATATACATTCCATTTGGTGTATTTAATTACCAGATAACATTATGCATAACCTTCATAGTTAAGTCAATCAACTATCTGGTTTTAATTTAACTAATAGCAAACCACCACATGCAGATAGAATGGTTGAATAATTATTTTCTTCAACTAAGCAGAGAAAGTGAGTAACTAACTAGTAATCAGAAGAAAAAAAACAATACCTGGTTGTAATTAGGGTTAGGGCAAGAGTGCAGGAGCGTAGGAGGAGGCTAGAAGAAGAAGATGTAAATGGATTAGTTTAGTTTAGGGCATCAAATTCAAAGCAACAACTGGTGAGTGTAGATTGTAGAACAGTAGAAATAATGTAGAACCTGGTTGACGATGGTTGGTGGTTGGTGATCAATGGAGAAAAGATTGATTGATTGATGGTGATGATTTGACGATGGTGAAGCAGCAGAGAGCAGTGTGTTTGTGCGAGTGGAGCAGATGGTAAGTAGTGCGTTCACACGATCATTCTAACGGCTTTCCTAACGGGGAATTTGGCGAATCTAGCCAATTCTCTCTCCTCAATGACAACTTTAGCCTTCTCTCTCCCGTTTTTACAAAAATGTCACTCGACTTCGTGACTCCGACTTTGTGACCTCGTGATGGACCAGATTTGCAAAAAAAATTGTTCAAGTCGCGAACTCAGCTATTCGGTCAATACGTGACTACGTGACCGCCACGTGTCATGATGTTAGTCGACCAAAAGAAAATCACGAACTCAGGAATACGTGACTACGCGACAGTCGCGAAGTCGCGATGTCGCTTAGCTCGCGACCACGTGACCTACGGGAAAAAAGGACAAATCGCGAACTCGATAACCTCGTGACCTCGTGACCTACACAAAAACGTGAACCCGTGACCTGACCCTCTGACATGTCGCGTAGTCACGAGATTATCAATCTCGCGACTTTTTGAAATCTGGCTTTTTCTTTGCATGCATGAATAGTATCAAGTCCGAGTTTTTTAAATTTTCAAAATTAATAGATGTTTATATGTTGTACACGTGTCGATGTGAGATTGGGCTAAATAGTATCACATGGATTGTGTTTGTTAATGGATTGTGTTTGTTAATGGGGTTGTGTTTCTTTAGAGGAAGCATTATAAATATAAGAGGGGACCATTTGAAGTTGGTGTGAGTTGTATTTGTTTATTTGAAAGATTAAAAAAGGAGAGGGGAGCATAGTTGTATTTGTTTATTTGGTAGATTAAAAAACGAGAGGGGACCGGATTTGAAGAAGGTGTTTCCTTGGGTTTGTTTATTTGGAAGATTAAAAAACGAGAGGGGACCATTTGAAGAAGGTGTTACGAGGATTAATAGTCATCAATGGTAAGTTAATGTTTCGTTTATGTATGTTTAACTGATTGAAGTTTATGTATGTTTCGTTTATGTATGTTTATCTAGTGAATGTTTATGTATGTTTCGTTTATGTATGTTTATCTACTGAATGTTTATGTATGTTTCGTTTATGTATGTTTATCTACTGAATGTTTATGTATGTTTCGTTTATCTATTTATATACATTTTATGTATTAAACATAAATTTTCAACTTACCGTTTCAAATATTCTTATAAAGTTGGTTTATATATATTATGGTCTTTTTTCTTTTAAAATAGTCAATGTTTCTCACCTACTAAAATTAATAAAGTAGGGAACAATTTTGTATTTGATGCCAATTTTGATAATAAGTTGTTAGTAAAATTAGATACTCATTTCAATTTTTAAAAAGTTAGACACAAGTTTTATAACGTTTTATAAAGTAGAAAGACTAAAATTAAAAGTATTGAAACTAGAAGGGGTAAAACGTAATTATTTTCACTATAAATAGAATACCTTTCATCCTTCAATTCCACACAAGTTTTCAACTATACATCTTATTATTTTTCCAATTCTTATACCACTAAGAATGGCCTCCTCTTCAAACCCAAACCCGTCTGAAACTATGCCCGAGAAATTGAAACAATCTATCATTGAAGCTGAAAAAGAGATCAAACTTTTGACGGAGAGGGGCCAACATTGGATGGGTTGTAAGGAATTTAACCAAGAAGAAATTGAAAAAAAGAAGAGAGCTATAAAAAAGTTACAAAAAGAAATTGGAGACCTTCAAATACATAATCAAAAAACAGATCAAATGTATGAAGGTCTTAAGTTGGAGATCATGGAAAAAAAAATTGGGTTCAGAAATGCAAATTTCTTTACCCAAACTAGATAAATTAGGATCCTATGTTAGTTTATTTTATGTATGTTTTATTGTATTTTATGCATGTTTTATTGTATTTTATCTATGTTTTGTTTATGTAGTCACTAACCCTATATATTTTTTATTAACTAATGCGTAAACTATATGTCTCTATATATCGTAACCCTAATTAGGGTTTTCTTTAAATATCAGGGTTTTAATATATAGACTAACCCTAATATTAATTTTTTAGCAAGTTAGGGTTTATATATATAGACTAACCCAAATTAGGGTTTTGTAGCAAGTTAGGGTTTCAATATATACACTAACCCTAGTTAGGGTTTTAATGACACTAACCCTATATATTTTTTATTAACTAATACGTAAACTATATGTCTCTATATATCGTAACCCTAATTAGGGTTTTCTTTAAATATTAGGGTTTTAATATATAGACTAACCCTAATATTAATTTTTTTGCAAGTTAGTGTTTTAATATATAGACTAACCCAAATTAGGGTTTTTTAGCAAGTTAGGGTTTCAATATATACACTAACCCTAGTTAGGGTTTTAATGACACTAACCCTGTATATTTTTTATTAACTAATGCGTAAACTATATGTCTCTATATATCGTAACCCTAATTAGGGTTTTCTTTAAATATCAGGGTTTTAATATATAGACTAACCCTAATATTAATTTTTTAGCAAGTTAGGGTTTTAATATATAGACTAACCCTAATTAGGGTTTTTTAGCAAGTTAGGGTTTCAATATATACACTAACCCTAGTTAGGGTTTTAATGACACTAACCCTATATATTTTTTATTAACTAATACGTAAACTATATGTCTCTATATATCGTAACCCTAATTAGGGTTTTCTTTAAATATTAGGGTTTTAATATATAGACTAACCCTAATATTAATTTTTTTGCAAGTTAGTGTTTTAATATATAGACTAACCCAAATTAGGGTTTTTTAGCAAGTTAGGGTTTCAATATATACACTAACCCTAGTTAGGGTTTTAATGACACTAACCCTATATATTTTTTATTAACTAATACGTAAACTATATGTCTCTATATATCGTAACCCTAATTAGGGTTTTCTTTAAATATTAGGGTTTTAATATATAGACTAACCCTAATATTAATTTTTTAGCAAGTTAGTGTTTTAATATATAGACTAACCCAAATTAGGGTTTTTTAGCAAGTTAGGGTTTCAATATATACACTAACCCTAGTTAGGGTTTTAATGACACTAACCCTATATATTTTTTATTAACTAATACGTAAACTATATGTCTCTATATATCGTAACCCTAATTAGGGTTTTCTTTAAATATCAGGGTTTTAATATATAGACTAACCCTAATATTAATTTTTTAGCAAGTTAGGGTTTTAATATATAGACTAACCCTAATTAGGGTTTTTAGCAAGTTAGGGTTTCAATATATACACTAACCCTATATATTTTTTATTAACTAATACGTAAACTATATGTACTCGACTTCGTGACCTGTACTCTACTTCGTGACCTGTACTTGATTAAGTGATGACTTTGTGATCGTCCCTCTTATTTAAATGGGTTGCCTTTTGGGAGTCTATACATTTTCAATGGCTTCTTCTTCCAACATACCGACGCCATCTGACGAGGAACCCCCCTATGTGAAATGGCCAGAGGTGATAACTGAAGAGATTAAAGATGAGTTAAAGAGGGCCAATGGGCGTATGAAAGATTGCGGCATAAAAATGATCGACCTTTCTAATAAACAAGCGGTGTTTCAAAATAGGATTGACGAGGCTAGGGTATGGATCCACAATGCAAATGAACAGATCACGAAGAAGGAAAAGTGGGTCGCTGATACAAAGCGAAAAATCGAGAAAAAGGAGAAAAAGATATGGGATGATGGAGTCGAAAAATGGAATCTCATTAAAAAACAAGAAGATCTTATGGAGAGCGTTGAACATGTTTCAGAATTTATAGAAGAAGCTAGAAAACGATATCCCCAGTACCTTAAAGACGAAGGTTATTGAGATAGATGAACGTTCCATTAATTTTCCGTATAAGTTATGCATCTAGTTTTCTGTATTAGTGTTTCATATAATTAGGGTTTCGTAACCCTAATTAGAGTTTCATGACACTACCAATTAATTAGTTTCGTAACCCTAATTAGAGTTTTCTGTAATAATTCATATTTTACCTCCTTTGGATGTAATGTAATGTCGTACATTTTTCACGTGATTGAAAAAGCCTTTCAGATAGTTCAGTATAGCTTTAATCAGTCGTCTGAAAAAGCCTTAATAAATCATGTGATTGAATAGTTAATAAAGACCCGTGAAGAAACAATAACTGTTTCATCCCTTCACGTGATCCTTTCAGCCTTTTACAGACGTTTCAGCCTTTTACAGACGTTTCAGCTTGTAAAAAGCAAGTAGTAATTGTGGTTGAGTAGCTACAACTGGTTATAAATAGGAGGTAAGTCATTAACCAATACATCACAACTCTCATAAACTTGTTTCATAATTTTTAGTTTACTTTCATTTCATCTTTAGACTTCCAACTGCAACTGAAATGGCTTCTTCTTCTACAAACCCCGTATACTTCACTGTTAAAAATGACAAACACATAAGTGACAATGGTGTTTTGGTAAGCATTTCTGAATCTTCATTCTTCTAAATCTTGCATGTTTTATTTACAATGTTGAACATTTGTTTTTCGGTTAAAAATATTACAGATCATCCCCGCTCCATTTGTGACCATGTGGAACTTAACGACACATTGTGACATACTAATCCGGAATGGGAATGTGTGTTTCAATATGACGATGATGCCCATTGCTCCCGGACATGTTATCATCTCTGGCAAGTTAGGACAAATGTTGCGCGAGTACAAGCTCGACAAGGCCGACTGGTTGAAGCTGACACTCGTTCATGATCGACCAACTTTTGGGCCGTTAAAGAAGTTCCAACATATGTTTGACATCGAGGAGATGTGATATGTTGTTGATCAAGGGGTTGATGAACAAGCACTTTGTAGTTTCCCGTTGTAGTTGTTTGATCTAATAACTGTTATTTCTTTTAAATTACTGTATCAACAATCTTATCATGCTTTCAATGAAATCATCCCCCTTTTATGTCCCCTGTTAAGTGTAGTCACCTCCTAAATGGTCTCCATCATTTCTCCGATTGACGTGCCTCAACTACCATATAAATATGGTGGCTCATGAAGTTAAACTTCACAACTTAAAATATCTTATACCTTTCCTCAAAACCTGTAATTTTCTTTGTTAATCACTTCAACTTAAAATGGCTGGAACTTCTCGTCCATCCTCTTCTACATACCCCCCTGTAGGTTCTCAGGTCATGCCCCAAAAAATTCGAGATACGATTTCGAAGACTGAAGTGGCCATTCAGGGTGCAAATCAAGAATTGCAAACTAAGCATCAAGAACTGAAAACCTTAGAGGTGTCCATCGCCGAAAGGAAAAAAACTATACGAGAGTTGAATAAAGAAAATCGAGCAGATGAAGCAAAGGCAGAAGAGATCAGAGCTTTTATCCCGGACATTGAGGAATTCATCTTTGATAGAGGTCGGTTTATTCAGGAGTTGAAAGAGATCTATCCAGAAGATAACTAGGGTAGGTTGTTTTAACCTCTAATGGTTAGTGTAGATGCACTGTATCTGTTGTTGTTTCCCTAAAATGTGCATCTCAACTATGTTATCATGCTTTCAATGAAATCATTTATCTTTAATGTTGAAATCCTTTATCTTTAATGTAGTATCGTTTCATGACACTAACACTATATATTTTTTAATTACGATTTAAAAAAGAGGATTTAAAATTAGGGTTTTAATGACACTAACCCTATATTTTTTTAACATATGTAATTATATGTTCCTATATACACTAACCCTAATTACTTTTATATTAATTAGGATTTAAATAAAAACTAAACGTTCCTATATTCGTATAATTTTATAACAATAATAAAAATAATACTAATAATTATTAAACTTAGTTTTTTGATTAAATTTACATGATATAATTGCAACCACACATTTAAATTACTAAATTCTGAAATAACAACTAATAAAATAAATACTGATAACTAACGAACTCTAAAGTCATACATTAAATATTGAAGTTATACATTAAATAATATGAACTCATACATTAAATAATTTGAACTAATACATTAACTAATTTTCTATCTGATGTCAAATAGTTGAGCAACTTCAAGTTCTAAGTGCGACTCGTTAGGGGAACTCATTAGGCTTCCCATAAATGTATACCCGTCGGCGAGTTACGACAGTTCAAATACTTCTTAAAAATAAACCCTGTCCCCACATGTGATGTCTGCAAGTCCGAGTAAAGAAACACAACCCGATAATGATAAATCCTACAAATGCCAACCATTAATTTTATACTATTTTAAAACATATAAAAATGATGTTTGGCATTTGGCGGGTCGCATATCATGTTGTCTTTCTTTAATCGGACTCGCAGCATCAAATGTGGGGACAGGGTTTATTTCTAAGATGTATTTGGACTGTTGTAACCCGCCGACAGGTATATATTTATGGCTAGCCTAATGAGTTCCCCTAACCGTTTGCCATTACATACAAATTTTTTTATTCAGGCAACGGCTATCTATGCTAAGTAAACAAAAAAACCAATAACGTAAACTTAAAAAAAAATAACAAAGAAGTCTTCGGAGTCCAAATATCCGCCTCCAACGATCCGCATCCTTCCAATGCAGTTTCTTTAAACACAACAACGATCTCTTTAAATATATGGACAGATCTCTTTAAACACAACAACTTCAATATATGTTCCTAATCTAAATTACAATATTTATTCGAGTGTATATTCAACTCAAACGTAGCATACCGACGCCAACATCTCCTCTCATTTGAGTGTATACAATGCTTCTTTATAGAAATCAAATAAATGTGTTTTACTGATTTTACGGATTTATAGTTTCTTTTTTGGGAAATGTCACGAGGTCACGAACTCGATAACCTCGCGACTTCGCGACTGGTCACGAGGTCACGAACTCGGCCACTTCGTGATTTCGTGACTGGCACCGTTGGTCGACTAACATCATGACACGTGGCGGTCACGTAGTCACGTATTGACCGAATAGCTGAGTTCGCGACTTGAACAATTTTTTTTGCAAATCTGGTCCATCGCGAGGTCACGAAGTCGGAGTCACGAAGTCGAGTGACATTTTTGTAAAAACGGGAGAGAGAAGGCTAAAGTTGTCATTGAGGAGAGAGAATTGGCTAGATTCGCCAAATTCCCTTCCTAACGCCCTGTCCAGTTTTTTTTTTTTAAGGAAAGGGTTTTTGAGTTCTTTTAAAAAAGGAAATAGAAGGATTTGGAAGTATATTTTCGAGTTTTTTAAAAGAATGATTGGAAAGCATCAGGAGTTATAATACTTTTTTTGTCTCTCTATAAAGTTATCATTCATTTTCCTCTAAAAAATGAGATGATTTGGATTAAATTTCAAACTCGAGTGTAATATTTTTTTTTTTAAATAAAAATCTTTAAAAAGGATAAGGGTGTTTTCATTTTCCTACAAAAACATAGAACGTAGGGATAATTTGTCTATATTCGATATTAATGTTTACCTAAGATTTTACGAATGAAATCTCATGATAAAACACCGTAAAGATAAAGAAAATTCGAATATTCATACTAAAAAACACTATCGAAGTAAAAATCTAAAACACATTAAAAAATGAAATCTTCACAGCAAAAATGTTATGAATGTCAAAAATAAATAATCAAAATCTTCTCAGTGAAAATGTTGGGAAGGTAAAAAAATCGATTTTTCACATCAAAATCACTGTGAACGTAACATTTAAATTATTTTTATTATAAATGTTTGTTTTTTTACCTTCACAGTGTTTTGTTGTGAAGTTTTATGTAAAAAATGTTGGTCTTATCAGTCTCACGTAAACCTGACCCTTCGATATTACGTATATATCCTTGTAAATTTTGAAACTGCATATATCTCCTGCTAAATCTCTAAACTCCACACACACGCACACACATAGAGAGAGGGGGGGGGGGGTTCAAATGTGAACTCAATTTTTATTGTGAAACGTGAAGACCACTAAAACCATCACGTGACAATTTGAATCGACGCCTAAACTTTATTCAATCTGAATAAAGCGTGAATATTTAACATTGCCACGTGGCACGATACTAGTGGTTTCTCACGTTCATAGTAGAAGATGAGTTCTCAATTTAATTATAATTTAAACATTTAAAAAGTACAAACATTATCTTCAAAAATACAAATTACCTTCAGTATGATGTAGTTTTTTTATAAATTAACAATTTCAGATGTCTATGGTGGAAAATAAAAAAAAAATGTTGTTTTGTTATGCAAACAAAAAACAAAATAACAATTTAAAAGGGTTTAATACCAAGTCAAGTTGCGAGCCTTATCAATTACGTTCTCATCATGATTACAAGCATTTGAGCAATTTTGAAAAAGGATCCTAGAGCGTCCATGATTTTGCCAGGAGAGTCTCTTAACGCCTTCTATGTTGAACACCAAAGGTTGTGATTAAAGAACCATATCTTCAACAAGTTATAAGAATATAAAGATTAAATAAAAAAAAAGATAACACTTTTAATGCTTGTGAAATTGCCAAACTGGTTGGCACTTTAACGTTAAAATAAACTTGAATATACACAAAAATAACAACAAATATCAATAAAGCAACAAATAAATCTAATCTAAACACGTAAACTTAATTTTAAAATAAACAAATAAACCTAATCTAAACAAATAAACTTAATCTAAATCAACTATTTAGTTAGGTGAATTCTATTTAGACCCCTTATAAGGGGATGAGAGTAGGTGATGTGAGTGCACAGATGGATCTCAATGGTGGAATCCACTATATTTATGTGAGTGAGGAGGGTCCAAATAGCAACCCCCTTAGTAAACCATATACGCAAGTGGTGTACTTGATAGCACACTATAATCAATGTCGTTATAAATTAATTAATTAATTTGTAAGTAAATTATGATTTACATCTTTACATTAAAGATTGGTTTTTTCATCATGGTTTTCAATTTATTTATTTTTTTCTTTCGAGAGTCTGACAATGTTAAAAAGATTCATTAAATGGGAGTAATTTGGTCTTTCATCATTTTTTTATATATTTTATTTAACAATTATGAAATCAATAAACACAATTCACGTGTACACCCCCTCACTTCACTTTTTCTGTTGAGAACAAAACGGGGATGTCATCCCAGCCTTCACTTCTTCCGTTCTTTATCCCATTTTAATAGAAAATAACTTATTGGTTGGAGTTGGCGACAACATCGTTGTAGATGTGGAAGAAGGCTGGAGACGGAGGGAACGTCGGTACAGATGACCTCCACCATGGCAACACCAACGACCACCATTGTTACATGACTTGTGACCTCCTCCCCCTTTCTCCCCTTCACGAATCGTTGAAGTTGTGTAAACGAAACCGACTTTTGAAATTTTAGCAGGAAGATGGCTTCTCGTTTCACCTATCGGCATCGGAGATGGGCAGTTGGCAACTAGTTGTCTTTTAGATTTTACATGAAAGAAAAAGGAAAATAAAATAAATAACTACAAAATGAAGAAGAACCTACACATAGAGTTGGGTCCCGGTAAGATCAAGCTGTTTCCGTGAGACCAACATCTTTTACATGAAACTTCACATCGAAACACTGTGAAGGTTAAAAAAGAATTTGAACATTCTTAGTAAAAAACAATGTAAATGTTACCTTCACAATGTTTTTTGATGTCAAAACTCGAATTTTTTATACCTTCACAACATTTCTGCTGTGATAGTTCGCATTATTTATTTGTAACATTCACAGCGCACATCGATTGAGCTGTGAATGTTTCGTTTTTTTACCTTGTTTTGGATTTTTTTTTACCTCGAAAGTGATTTTGAGAATGATTATTCAAATTTTATTTACGTTCACGGTGTTTTTTTGTAGAGTTTTATACATCAGATATTGATCTCACATGATCTCACAAAAATAACTTGGTCTCACGCGAACCTACGTCCTTATACTTAAATTAAAAACTTAAAGAGAAATATGGAAAAGACAGAAATGCCCCTGACCTTAACATGATTTTTAACAAAATTACCGGTTTTATACACGAGGGGGTTGGGAAAGGACACGTGGAAAAGAGCAATCCATAATTCCTCCATGTGGGAGTAAAAGCTATTCCAGATAATTTCTTGCAAACTGGCCATGGCGTCTTCTGTGTCCCAATATCCATTTTTCTCTCTTCATTCAACAACTCATTCTACAAGAAACAAATCTCTAATCAAAGCTCTCAAGGATTCATCATCATCATCATCATCATCCACTTCTTCAGAATCAGATCCAGTGAAGCTCGCTCTTGCTAGAGCCAAAGCATACAAGAAATCAATCCAGTCCAATTCACCATCACCTCCCAAAACTCCTCAAAATCTAGACCAGATTTCAGAATTTGGCGGGAAAAAAGATGGTTCAGGTTCACCCTCTTCTACAGAGTATTCAGAGAAATTTAGAGGTATATATATATATATATATATGTGCTATACACAATTAAGAGCCAAAAACCTTAGATTTCAATATTGATTATTTATTGATCGAGTAGAAATATTATGATATGCTTACGGTTTTATAAAGGCTATGTTTGGCACCAGCCGGTGGCTGATAAGCTTGCTGGTAGCTGATAAGCTAGCTTATGAACAAACGGCAAAAACTAGCTTATGAGTATGTAAAATAACCAAAAAGAACATCTTAGGGTATAATAGTTTAATATTAATAAGGGTATAATTGGAAAAAAAAAACTGCAAAAAGCTCTCCATAAGCTACTCAAAATAGCTTTTCAAAAAGCTAGTTTATTTTTGCCAAACACAGCCAAAATTAGGTAAAAATACTATCATCAACTCTAGGTCACAAAATCACATTGAGATAGGTAGTATGATATATATCAAGTTTATAGTATATGATTGGTTCTGAATTCATGCATTTGATGTTGATCCTGGTTTTTATGATGAATGAAGCTGTTGAGGAGAGAATTGATAAGAAGGAAGAACCTCGAGTTTCGGCAATGGACTTTGTGGGGCTAGGATTTGCTGATAAGAAGGAAGGCAGGGGACTGCCAGCTGGATTGATTCCGATAAGTGATCCTTATCCGGCAGGGGATTTGCCGGATGTGGAAATCATCGTCGGAGATACAAGCAGGTTTGGAAAGAAAGAGTCAGATACAGCTGTGGAAGAAGAAGATTCAGAGCTTTATAAGCCCAAAGTCTCTACATGGGGAGTTTTCCCTAGACCCAATAACATTTCCAAAACAGTAAGATGTTCTTCATATTCCATTTTGATTTCAAGGTCTTGATATGAATTAAGCGTCCGTTTACTAAACACTTACCCCGGGTAAGCGCACTTACTAGTATCACTTAGCTTACAATCCTTGCCAATTGAGCATGAAAACCACCGGGAATCTTACCGTTAAGAACCATAACAAGGAGGGAGAGAGTCTTACCCGGTAAGTGATGGAAGTATGGAACTGGATGGAAGTATGGAACTGACTCTTACCCGGTAAGTGCTTATCGGGTTGAAGATGTTTACCAACAATCAGTTTTGATGGCCGAGAATGTTATACGATAAGGCAAGTAAGGGTGATGTTCTTAAGCGTTTGGTAATCTTGAACACAAATAAATCCCAGTTAACGAGTTGAGCTCAACCACAAGGGTTGTGGGGTTGTGGTTGAGGCTCAGGGGGTGTGGTGGAATATCCCATCTGCCCAAGGTTCCATTCCAGGTGTCCACAATAATTGTGGGCGGCCACTAAGTTATTAGGGGTTGATGTCCTACAAATGTAAGTTACCGGGATTAGTTTGGGCATAGCCCGATACACCCGTCCAAAAAAAAAACAAGTCAAGCTTCATAAGAATCATAGCATCAACATTAAGAGTAAGACGAGGCAGAAGTGAATGTCCCTAAGATAGGTGGAACAGAAATGAGGGAGATATGACAAGATTGGTAAATTACTAAATTATCCATGTCATGTTAACTCCCTAAAACTTTGCACAATTCTTTCACCCGCCTTCCTCACTCTAGCTTGGTGTAGTCCCGTCTGTGTACCAAATGGAAAACAATAATCTAAACGTGTCTTGCAAATCTTTTTTAATTGAAGAGTACACAATCTTGTAATCAGTTGTATTCTAACGTTGTATCAACTTTTACCTTTCATTCTGGTATAGTACGGGGGTGGGAAAACCATTCGTCCTGGAGACGTGCTCGAGACAGCAGAATCCAAGGCTGCAAAACAAGCACAAACAAAACAACTGATTGCTGCCTATAAGCGTAAAATCGGTTTAAACATCGACCCAAAGTTGAAATCTGAATGTGAGAAGGTGTGCTTTAAAACTCAACGGTACCAGTTTCACTAACTTCCATTTTGATGTTTGAAAATTGATTTACACATTGCATAATGTCTTCTTAGCATTTCCGTCAACCTATATAGGATTTAGAGGATGGAGACTTGCTGATGGATCGTGGAAAGCTCAGGGACGCAATACCCTTTTACGAAAGAGTTATGGACAAGTTGGTATATCAGGTAAACGTTTTTCTCAAGTATGGAACACAACGCTTTTTAGTTTGGTTCGGTCAATTGGAGTTAACGGATGCTTCAAAATTAACAAACCTTGTTTATAAATTATAATCATGATTTGTGGTTTCTGCAGAGTGAACTTCATGGTTTAGCTGCATTGCAGTGGTCTATCTGTAAAGATTCCCTCAACAGGTTTGGAATTGCATTGTTATTACTATTTTGATTTTTGCACATCAAATATATATGGTTTCAGAAAGTTCATGCTTTATGTTGCTTATAAATCTTGAAAAGATCAAGAACAGGGTTGAGGGGTTGGTTAATAGTTGTTAGGGTAAATTACATATTTGGTCCCTGTGGTTTACATTTTATTGCACTATTGGTCCCTAACCTTATTGGCAAAATAAAGACCAACAGTGCAATAGTGTAAACCACAGGGACCAAGAGTGCAATAGTGTAAACCACAGGGACCAAATAGTGTAAACCACAGGGACCAAGAGTGCAATATAGTGTAAACCACAGGGACCAAGAGTGCAATATAGTGTAAACCACAGGGACCAAGAGTGCAATATAGTGTAAACTACAAGGACCAAGAGAGCAATATAGTATAAACCACAGAGACCATTTCCATAATTATTTCAAATTAGGGACCAATAGTGCAATACAGTGTAAACCACATGGACCAAATATGTAATTTACTCTAGTTGTTATGATGTGGGTGAGTGAGTAAATTTAGTTTGAAGATTTGTCAAGAAAGCCATGAAACTGCAATTGATGGAAATCTCAAACGGAAATTGTTGTAATTTTTCATGGGTTTTTCATTTTTGTTAAAAATTAGCTATTCAATTGTTTCCTACTTTCCTGTGTTTGATAGATCCGATGAAGCTCGTGTTATGTACGAGAAGCTGCAGTCTCACCCGAATGTTAGAGTGAGCAAGAAAGCAAAGCAGTTCGTGTTCAGTTTCCAGGTGAATCACTTCATTGCAAAAACTTTTAGGGGCTGTTTGTTTTCTAAAAAAATACCTCTTAAAAACCAAGTTTGAAAATTAAGAGGTTTGCACACTTAAGACTGTTTGTCCTATTTTAAAAAAAGGTCTGAAAACCTTTTACGGCCCTCTGAAATTTTAAGAGGTGCACGAATACCATCCACCTCTTAATTTTTAGATGTGAAACCAGACTTCAGACCTCTTAAAAGACAAAGGATACCTTAGTGTAATACATAATATCATATAGTATATTACAAATTGCAGGCAGGGCCGGTCTTGAGATTTCGAATGCCCATGGCGAAAGGTAGAAAAAATGCCCTTTTATTAGGCAAACCAAAAAACAACGCGAGACATAACCAAAACCCCTACGTCAGATCTTAATTAAAAGAGAAAAGGATACACCCAGGGGGGGGGGGGACATAAACCAAAACCGCATGTATTAAAACATAAAATACATCACTTAAAACGACGTATTTTAGGCAAGTGAGTCAAAATAGTTCAAGTAGTGTTCAATTGTTGACGTTCTATACGATCGATTTGACAATTTCCTTCAATCGTTTGGATTTTCGCGGTAGCCTTAAGTCGTTTTATATGACCGATTAGGCGATTAACCGAAAGTGGACTCTGTATCGGGAAAGAAAGCAGGCCGAGAAAAAATTGTGTTTGGGTAGATGAACGATGATGCATAATGGTAAAAAAATTGGCCCAAAAAGTTTAAAAATGAACCTACTAACGGTATTTGGGATGAAATTGTTGATGCCCTTTGACTTGATGATGCCCTGGGCCGTCGCCCTCTTGGCCTAGGCCCAGGGCCACCCCTGCTTGCTTGCAGGCTACTACGACCTTTGTCCCAAAACCAAAAGTATAACTGATTTTGAGTTTAAAATGAGTCACTTTTTGCCTTTTAGGTTGAAATTAGCAAATATTAGTTACATTGAATCTCAGAAGTACCAATTTGATTAAGATTTTGAGTTAAAAGGAGCAAGACTACTTGTTGCAGGCAATGGAGATGATGAAGGTTACGAGCTCAAGCAACTCTCAACTTAGAACAGGGTACCAAAACTTCTTTGATGCATTTATCGAAAATAAGAACAAACCGTCTTCAAATGAGACCGAAATGGAGGAAGATGCATCACTTCAAGCTCTACCGTATGTGCTCTTTCTTGTTTCACCTATTCTAATGGTGCTGGTCATTGCTGTACAGAAAAGGTTAGTATGAGTTTTGGACCATTTGTAATTGTAGATGGAACTAAGGATGCTTACTTCCACTTGTGTATTGTATTGCATAAATATAGTAAAATGATTTTGATCAGCAGCACTTGAAACATATCAGAAAATGTGCATACTTGTGTAAATATATAATTTGATGTGGTGGAAACGCTTCTAGACGATGTCGGAGTCCGATAATGGCTCAGTCCCTTCCTTTAGGCTTTGTATAAGGGGTTGTTCGGGTGTTGCTGAATGGTTTGGTGTTGAACGATTAAGTGGTTAGAATGATTAAGAGACTCTTATGACATAATGTAAAAATAAAATTTTGGTTAGTTTTGTAATTCTAGTATTTTTTTTAGAACTTTTTTAATTGTGTTAAAAGTCTGAATTTTGATTGTATTTCTAATTTTTAAGAGGCGTTGAGGAAGTCTGAATTCTAATTGAATCATTGAAACTATTTATTTTTATAATTCGATAATCATATGAATCTGTAAAATTGTCTATTTTATTACTAAAAAAATAACTTAAATACATTAATTGAAGTAAACATTTGAATAACATAATGAAAAACCCCCAAAAGAATGATGCCAGTAGATTAACGAGGTTGTGGAGTTTTAATCATATATTATACATCAAAACCTTTATTTAAACGTCTCAAGATATTATGGAAAAACCAACACACAAATCTACAATCTTCTTGTTTTGCAAATACGAAATGTATCTGGGCTAAAATTGACGTTAAAATGGAAACCGTGTTTAATAGAATTATGTCTCAGTTTAATCCTTAAGGATATATATATATATTAGCAGAGGAAAGTTCAAATGTAAACTTATCTTTCATTGTGACGTGAAAACCAACAAAATCGCGTTACATGACAATATGAATCGACACATTGTTTATGTAAAAAATTACACAACTCGATGTCGAAAGAAACTTGTGTGAGGCTTAACCGTCGAGAGAAAGAAATTACAATCAATGATAAGTGCGGAAAAATAAAATGAGACAAATAATTTGATGACGCAGGAAAAACCTCACGACGGAGGAAAAAACCTGCGGTCGACCTAAAAGGTAAGTCGACAGAGCACTATGTTCACCAATCAGGGGTGATGTCCTTCAAGTATACAGCTTTGATCGTACGATTACAACGGAGAGAACTATGAAATCGAATGTAAATTACAGATGATTCTCAAGAATAATGATTATAAAACTTGTGAGCTTCGGATAGACTTCGTGTCCTGAAATACTGGCTTGATTCTTCTTATATAGTGGCTTGATAATAACGGTCCAACGGTATTGTGGCTCATCAATGAGTGAATCGTAACCGTCCAACGTTATTGTCTTCAATTAATGCTTGGAGAGTAACTGTCCAACGGTATTGCTGAGAGTTAATGTCCAGATTGTAACTGCTGCGAGAATCTTGCTTGTAACGGTCGATCTTGATGCTGTCGAACGATACATAACTTACGACTTGTTCGATGTAGTGATGAACTTCAACAAGCATAGCATAGTACTCAATTTCCGATTTCCTCAAAGGTGGACAATTGTTAGATATAATAATCAGCTTACCTGCATCAAACATATAAACTTTGTATATTTATTCGTTAGTATTGTCGTACGATATTGTGGATATCGTTCGACTTATTCGATGTATATGTTCGATGTTTAATGATCTTTGTTCGATAGTTCTTTTAGGTTTTGTCTCAGGACCTTATCTTAATACAGGATCATTGTCCTAACATTTGTCTTACGATTATATTTGGTCGTCGTGCGATTGTAGATTTTTACCCTAACAATTTGCCCCCAAGATTTAGAAAATAATTCTAATTTTATCTAAATCTTTAATTCGCTGGACAAAGAGTAAAAATACGTTGGTAAACGGTCGAATTAACGTTGATAAACTAGCCGTTATCTAGCCGTTACTCTGGACGCGTGTTCTCTAACGGCTAAGTGCTGACGCGTGGCACGATTATCTCTAATGACTCATATGATTTAGTTGCTATAAATGAGGCGTCTGATTGTGAGAATAGATTTTACGAATCCTTTTAATTTCGTAACTAATTGCTTGAGATCGTAATCCGACTATTTTTGGCAAAGATTTTCGTGCGACTAGGCTTTAAAAGGTACCTCCTTCTTCCCTGTTTCATGCGTTTGAAATCAATAGCAAATAAGAGTAATAGAGGTTTAGATAATCTTAGGTTCACCCGTTTAAGAAATAGTTTAGGTCGACTGGAGTTCATTATGTCATCGGAAGTTAGGAGTTCAATTACGGAAAGCCTAGAAGTAGGAGAGTTGAGGGAGTTAGCAGGGTTACCAGAGGGTGCTCAAATAAGGGTGGCCGGAGAGATTCGGCCGGCGGATACTCCGACGGGGTTCTTCGCCCTGTTCGAATATCCGTTTAAGATCGGGTTTCGATGGCCTTACTCTCCACTTTCTCGAGCCTTCATGTCCCGTTTCAACTTGTCTCCGGGGCAACTGATGCCCCAATTCTGGCGTGTTATCCTGGTAATCGAACGGGTAACCAAGGATTGGGGTCGTCGCGCGTTCTCTGTGGACGACCTTCTCTCTGCCTACAACGTGACGAAACTGCCCTACAACCGTTATGGGTTGTTTCCTAAGGGTAGGAATGACACCATGCTTGTTCATCGCACGCAAGTGAATGATCGAGGGTGGAAGTCTCGTTACGTCTTCGTCCAGACGTCTTCGGTCGCTGATGAGTCTTGGGTCGTTCCTGAATGGAACTCCAATGGTAATTTGGACGTTCGTTATTCATTATTGTGCTTTTATTTATTTTTCAATACTAATCGTCTGTTTTTCTTTTTGCAGCTGTCAGCTTTACGTTTGAGACAACCGAAGAATCTAACGAGTTGATCTCACACTTCCTGAGTTATAGTGTGACAGATCGCACGTATAGAACGTCGAAGGGCGGTGAGGAGAGCGACGTTGAGCCTGAAGTACAAATAATCGAGGAAATAGATATGGAAGGTAAATATCGTACGTCAATATTCTTATTTATGTTAGTTTCGTTTGATTCTGATTTTTCCTTTCTGTATAGGCTCAGCTTCTAAGAAGGCGTCGACGATGGAAGCAGCTGCTCGTGCTGCTAAAAGGAAGGCTGCCGCCCAGGAAGGTTTGGTGGCTAAACGTACGCGATCATCGTACGTTTCTGTGGATACCCCACCTAAGGATGCCGCACGCAAGGCTGAAGGTGGGATAGCAGCTATCCCTCTTAGCTTCGCCCCTCCTGTAAAGGGAGAAGGTGCGTCCAGCCAGCCTGTGTCGAAGGTCGACAAGGGCAAGGAGAAAGAGGGGTCTGGTCTTACGACCATGACAATCCAGATCCCTTCTGACTTCATGGTGGACGATGTGATTAGGACGGCGGCCACTTTTCCAGTCCTTGAGCAATTTCATGTTCCTGCTCAGAAGGCGCGTATGGAGGAGGCCGACATTGAAGACCTGGATGCCTCTATCGCGGGTATCTCTTTCTTGGTAAGTCCCTGTCGTACGATTTTATTTTTATTTTTCTTGTACAGCTTCTAACTTTCTCTTTTTTATTCTTGTAGGCTCTCCAAACCAGTCTTAGCCTCCATACTCGGATGGCTAAGATCAAAGAGGAGATGACGTCGAACCAGAATGATGCCAAGATGGCCAGGAAAGAGGCCGACAAGGCCAAAAAGAAGCTGGTCCAACTGACCGACGAGGTTAATGCCAAGTCGGTCCAGATTGGGGACTTGGAATCCAAGCTGGAACTCAGCGAGCAATTCCAAGTTCAACAGCGAGAACGGCTGAAGTTGGCCTTGGACCATACCAAGGAGTTGGAGAAGGATCTGCTGGTCGTTCGTCGGGAGAAAGCTGAGAGGGAAGAAGCTTTATCGTCCAAGATCCAAGAACTGGAAGAGGACGCTGCCTTGGTTCGCGTGGTCGCACGTACTGCAGTCATGCGACGAATAGCCGCTGGGACTGTGACTTCTCAAATGGCAAAGGACGAGGTGGCTTCTTTCGTTCAAGTGATGGGCTCTGAGGACCTTCTCGACGAGGAGGATCTAAAAGGCCTGGACGAAGAAAAGCCCACGGAGGTCGAGGATGTAGGTGTCGAGGAGGAGGTTCCTGAAACCTCTGGATCCGTTCCTACGCATCCTGAAGAGACCCCTGTCGTAGATCCACCTGCTACCAACGCTCCATTAGAATAGTTTTAATCTTTGTAATCGTAGAACTTCTTTCTTTTCTTGTACTCTGCCATTTTAAGGCAGAAAAAATGTTTAATGAAAGAAATTTTGATTGAATATCGTGCGTTCTAGCTTTTTATCTTATGTTTTAGCTTTGTGTTCGTGTGTTATAACTTGCGTCGTGCGTTATAGCATGTATCGTGTGTTTTAGCTTTTTGTCTTGTGTTTTTGCATGCATTTGTTTTTAAAGTCCTTAGACTTATTTATAGAAACGTTTCTTTTGTACTCATGAGAGTATTCGTGCGACTGGCGAATTGACTTGCGCTCTTGCGATATAATCGTGCGTTATAGCGGTTTTCTTGCGATCCATGCGTTTTTTTGTCGTGCGATTCCTGCGATAAGCATGCATTTAAGTCGTGCGATACTTGCGTTAATCGTGCGATCCATGCGATTTATCGTGCGATACCTGCGAAAAAGGATGACTAAGGGGTGGCCGTTGGCTTAGCCAACGGCGCTCCGATGCTTAAGTCAGTAATGGATAAGGAATAAATCGTATGTAAATAGGTTTAGAAATAATACCTTTTGAGGTGATGGGCGTTCCAGCTTCGTGGGATTTCCATACCTTCCATAGTCGTAAGTCTGTATGCTTCATTTCCAATGACTTTGGAAATTATGTAAGGTCCTTCCCATTTGATGGAAAGTTTTCCAGCGTTTGGCTCTTGTGTGTTTTGAAACACATGTCGTAAGACATAATCTCCAACTTGAAAAATTTTTGCCTTTACCTTTTTGTTGAAGTGTCTTTCGACAATTCCTTTCTGTGCAGCCATCGTTCGTAGTGCTTTTTCTCGGATTTCTTCTAAGGCGTCAAGATCGTAAGATAAATTTATTGCATTTTGATCATACGTGCGACTTCTGGCAGTTGGTATTTGAGCTTCGATTGGCAAGACCGCTTCGCATCCATATACCAGAGAATACGGAGTTTGTCCAGTTGATGCTCTAGGTGTCGTACGATTTGCCCATAAGACAGATGGCAATTCATCTACCCATTTTCCTTTTGCTCCTTTCAGCCTCTTTCGGATTGAATTGATGATGACTTTGTTGCTCGACTCTGCTAACCCGTTAGATTGTGGATATCTCGGAGTTGAAGTGATTAATTTGATTCCTCGCTTTTCACAGAACGTACGAGTCTTATCACTTATAAATTGTGAGCCATTGTCGCACATGATTTCAGCTGGTACCCCGAATCTATAAATGATGTTTTTCTGAATGAAAGATATGACTTCTTTATCTCGGACCTGTGAGAAAGCACCAGCTTCTATCCATTTCGAGAAGTAATCGGTGAGCACGAGTAGATAAACTTTTTGTCCAGGGGCTGGAGGTAATTTTCCCACGATATCCATTCCCCATCGCATGAAGGGCCATGGAACGAGAACAGAATGTAAAGGTTCAGATGGTCGATGGACCATACTCGAATGTTTTTGACATGCGTCGCATCGTTGGACGTACGTTATGGCATCTTCTCGTAGAGTAGGCCAATAGTAACCTTGTCGTGAGATTCGACTAGCAAGACTTCTGCCCCCTGCGTGATTTCCACATTCTCCGTCGTGCATCTCTTGGAGAATTTGATTGATTTGTACCTTATTTGTGACGCATCGTAGAAGAAGTCCTGTTGTGGATCTTCGATAAAGTTTTTCTTCAAAAATTGTGTATCTTGAAGCTTTCGACCTTGTCTTTCGAGCTTCCATTTTATCTTCAGGCAGTTGGTCATGTTTGAGGTAGTTCCATATGTCGAGCGACCAATTGTAAATTTCTTCGTTCATCTGTACTTCATCGTTTGTCGCAATTGTTGGTGTTGTGAGATGAAGTATTGGGATATTTTCCATGAACGGATCATGAAATGCAGATCCCAGATTAGCCAGTGCGTCCGCTTGCATATTTAGATCTCTTGGTATTTGCTCGATCAGGAACTGTTCAAATCGTGCGATTCGATCTTTAACGGCTTTGAGATAACTCATCATTTTTGAGTCTTTTGCTTGAAAATCTCCGTTTACTTGGTTTACGACCAGTAAAGAATCGCTTCGAACGTGCAACTGTTTTGCCCCCAGTCTAAGAGCAATATCTAGTCCTGCGATCAAAGCTTCATATTCTGCTTCATTGTTTGTGGCTTTGAATTCGCATCGTATGGAGTACACTATATTTCCCCTTGTGATGATTTTAAGACAATACCTAATCCACATCCTCGTACGTTCGAGGAACCATCAACGTAGAGTATCCAAGGCTGGTTGTCTGAAATCATCACAACTTCGTCGCACGTCGTAGGTTCTAGTCCTGGAGAAAATTCTGCCACAAAATCTGCCAATACTTGCGATTTGATGGCCGTCTTAGGTTTAAACTCAATGTCGAACCCACTGAGATAAATGCTCCATTTGGCTAGTCGTCCTGTCAGTTCTGGTTTTCGAAGCACTGTCTTGAGTGGATAATTGGTCACAACAATGATATGATGTGACTCGAAGTAATGCCTTAGCTTCTTTGCTGCCGTCATAAGACCTAGTAGCAATTTTTCCATTGATGTGTACCTGGTTTCTGCGTCGAGGAAAGACTTGCTAACATAATAGATTGGTTGTTGTCGTTGGTCTTCCTCTCGCACAAGTACTGCACTTGTCGCATTTTTGCTCACTGCCAAATACAACTGTAGACTTTCTCCTTCGACTGGTTTTGTCAGCAGTGGAGGTGATGTCATATATTGCTTCAGTTCTTGCAAAGCTTTCTCATGTTCATCTGTCCATAAGAAGCCTTGATTCTTTCGTAGGACATTATAGAACAAATGGCATTTATCCGATGATCGTGAAATAAATCGGGTTAAAGCTGCCACTCGTCCTGTTAACTTCTGGACTTCCTTGACATTCCTTGGAGATTGTATCTCGACGATAGCTTTGACTTATTCTGGACTTGCTTCGATTCCGCGTTGCGTGACCAAGTATCCCAAGAATTTTCCTGCTCGTACTCCGAAGGAACATTTTGTTGGATTGAGCTTCATCTTGTATTGTCGTAAGATATCGAAGGATTGCTTTAAATGTGCAACGTGATCGATCGAACGTTCTGATTTCACAAGCATGTCGTCGATATAAACTTCCATCGTTCGACCAAGATGTTCCTTGAACATCATGTTAACCAATCTTTGATACGTTGATCCTGCATTCTTGAGACCAAATGGCATAACTTTGTAACAGTATATGCCTTTGTCTGTCATGAATGCAGTCTTCTCCTGGTCGTCCGTGTGCATCAATATTTGGTTGTATCCTGAATATGCGTCCATGAATGTCAACAATTCATGTCCTGCTGTCGCGTCAACCATGGCGTCGATATGAGGTAAAGGAAAAGGATCTTTTGGACAAGCTTTGTTGAGATCCGTGAAATCAATGCAGACTCGCCATTTTCCGTTCTTCTTCTGTACGACGACTACATTAGTCAACCATTCTGGATATTTGACTTCTCGGATCTTCCCTGTTTTAAGCAGATTGTCAACTTCATCGTTGATCACTTTATTTCTTTCAGGCGCGAACTTGCGACGTTTCTGCTTAATGGGTTTGAACGTAGGATCCACGTTCAATTTATGCGATATAATGCTTGGATCTATTCCGACCATATATCTTCATGCGACCATGCAAAACAGTCTGAATGTTCCTGCAAAAAAGATATAATCGTATTTTTTATGTCAGGGGGGAGCGAGGCTCCTACGAAGACTTTTCGATCAGGATGTTCAGGATCAAGGACGACTTCTTCTAGCCGAAGATCGTCGTTCGATTTCCTCTCATCCTGGCTCTGTAATTGCTAGATGTCCTGCGACTTTGTCTTCATCGTAATCTTGTAACATTCTCGTGCGACTTTGTTCTCACTAGCAATTTCTTGAATTCCCCATGGAGAAGGAAATTTGATCTTCTGGTGGTATGTCGAAGGAACTGCTTTCATCTCGTGGATCCATGGTCTTCCAAGAATAACATTGTAAGCTGATTGGCAGTCCACAATATTGAACTTTGTTTGTTTGTTGATGCCTTTGGCGTAGACAGGCAAGATGATTTCTCCGAGAGTGTTCATCGGGTCTCCATTGAATCCAATCAGAGTAGTACTTCGTCGTACGATTTCTGACCGTTCGATTCCCATGACTTTAAGAGTATCTGCAAAAATAACGTTAGCCGAACTACCTCCATCAATCAGTATTCTCTTAGTCGAACAGTTTCCGATTGTCAACTGTATGACTAGAGCATCATGATGTTTATGATGGACCCCCTGTGTATCATCTTGGTCGAACGTGATTGCCATTGCATCGAGCTCTTTTTCCGTCTTTGATTTGGCTTCTCCGGGGATAGGATGTTCACTTGGACCATCTCGTGCATGTCGCTTTGCAGCTGAATATGTAAGTCCACAAACTTCTGATCCTCCAGTGATACAGTTTATGACTTTTGTATGAACCGGTGACGCTGGTCGTCCTTGTTCTTCTGGGATGAGGCCTTTTAGATGCCCCTTAGATTTCAAATATGAAATTTCCTTCTTTAAACTGATGCATTCATCCGTCGTATGACCATGATCGTCGTGAAAGTCGCACCATCTGTTCTGATCTTTGTCCTTGCTTGGTTTATCAGATTTCTTTGGCCATCGTACGTTTGCATCAATCTTTCGTAGTGAATCCACCAAATCTTTTGATGTACCTGCAAAATTGTAAGTAGATAACTCTGGATATCGTATTTTAACAGTACCTTTGCTTGGTCGAGTTTTTGACTCGTATCGAGGATTTCCAATCTTGTTTACTCTTTTATGCTTAAAGTCATGTTTTTTAGCACCAAGAGGTTTCTTTTCTGCGGAATGCTTTCGTCGGAAGAGAGCATCATCTTCTATTCTCATGAAAGCTAGTGTTCTAGCTCGTACGTCGTCGAAGTTTTCTGGTGGATACTTCGTTAATTCCAGATATAATCCAGAGGAATCTTCTAATCCACGCTTGTATGCCTCGATTGCTGTTTTCACGTCGCAATTTTTTATTTCAATCATTGCTGCATTGAACCTGTTGAAGTAGTCGCGGATTGTTTCTCCAGATTTCTGTACGATATAGTACAGGTCGCTGGTCTGCTTCTCCATCTTACGACTGCTAGCAAATTGTCGAGTGAATTGGTTCACCAATTCTGCAAACGATCCAATACTCTTTGGCTTTAGGTTAATAAGCCATTGTAATGCTGCTCCTGTTAAAGTTGATCCAAAGCTTTTGCACATGCAGACTTCTTGATATTGCGCCGGTATAGGAACTGTCCACATAAGTTGCTTGTACTGTGCTATATGTTCGACCGGATCTGTGATTCCAGAATATTTTGTTGCGAAAGCTGGTATAGTATATTTCTTAGGAACGTCAACAAGAGCTAATTCATCAACGAACGGTGAAGCCTGAAATCCAGTTTTAGGTTCGACTTCGACGGGTACTGCTGCTCCGGGTAGCTTTGTGAGTAATGCGAACAATTTTTGATTTTGTTCTTCCAGGGATTTCAGTCGTACGCTTAGAGGATCTTCAACGTTTATTGGGATCGTTGGAATACAACTAGAAGAGATTCCGATACTGGGTGGTATTGTCGTATGAATGGTGGAACTAGCAGCTGTGGGTATATGACCAGGAATAGGAATTTGTTGGGATACGTTGTTAAAAGGCTCGAACGTGAACATGGGTGTTCCTTGAGGCATAGAAGGTGGACCCCGAGGCATAGGTGGCGGGCCATGAGGTATTGGTGGCGGAACCTGTGGTAAAGATGGTCGTACGTTGTTGTATTGTTGGTTCACAGTTGAAAATGGCATTGAGGCATTGAACTGTGGTCGAGGTGGTGGTCTTAGATATTGAGGAGGATATGGAGGAGGGATAGACATTGGGATAGTCATCGATGGTCCTGGCAAAGCTCGAAGACGTTGAATTTCGTTGTTAGCTTCTTGCAATTGTTGTTGGAGTGATGCTATGAATCCGTTATCCATTATCCTGCGCAAATAGCTCAAAGAAAACTCAAAGAAAAAGTTAGTACTAAGGCGCACTTTTCACCGAATGAAATTTTTCTCAAAACGGATCCCCACGGTAGGCGCCAAACTGTTTATGTAAAAAATTACACAACTCGATGTCGAAAGAAACTTGTGTGAGGCTTAACCGTCGAGAGAAAGAAATTACAATCAATGATAAGTGCGGAAAAATAAAATGAGACAAATAATTTGATGACGCAGGAAAAACCTCACGACGGAGGAAAAAACCTGCGGTCGACCTAAAAGGTAAGTCGACAGAGCACTATGTTCACCAATCAGGGGTGATGTCCTTTGTTTATGTAAAAAATTACACAACTCGATGTCGAAAGAATTTTGTGTGAGGCTTAACCGTCGAGAGAAAGAAATTACAATCAATGATAAGTGCGAGAAAGTAAAGTAAGACAAATAATTTGATGACGCAGGAAAAACCTCACGACGGAGGAAAAAACCTGCGGTCGACCTAAAAGATAAGTCGACAGAGCACTATGATCACCAATCAGGGGTGATGTCCTTTAAGTATACAACTTTGATCGTACGATTACAACTGAGAGAACTATGAAATCGAAAGTAAATTACAGATGATTATCCAGAATAATGATTTTAGAACTTGTGAGCTTCGGATAAACTTCGTGTCCTGAAATACTGGCTTGATTCTTCTTATATAGTGGCTTGATAATAACGGTCCAACGGTATTGTGGCTCATCAATGATTGAATTGTAACCGTCCAACGTTATTGTCTTCAATTAATGCTCGGAGAGTAACTGTCCAACGGTATTGTTGAGAGTTAATGTCCAGATTGTAACTGTTGCGAGAATCTTGCTTGTAACGGTCGATCTTTGATGTTGTCGGACGATACATAACTTACGACTTGTTCGATGTAGTGATGATCTTCAACAAGCATAGCACAGTACTCAATTTCCGATTTCCTCAAAGGTGGACAATTGTTAGATATGATAATCAGCTTACCTGCATCAAACATATAAACTTTGTATATTTATTCGTTAGTACTGTCGTACGATATTGTGGATATCGTTCGACTTATTCGATGTATATGTTCGATGTTTAATAATCTTTGTTCGATAGTACTTTTAGGTTTTATCTCTGGACCTTATCTTAATACAGGACTATTGTCCTAACATTTGCCTTACGATTATAGTCGGTTGTCGTGCGATCGTAGATTTTTACCCTAACAATTTGCCCCCAAGATTTAGAAAATAATTCTAATTTTATCTAAATCTTTAATTCGCTGGACAAGAAGTAAAAATACGTTGCTTAACGGTCGAATTAACGTTAGGAATTATAGCCGTTATCTAGCCGTTACTCTGGACGCGTGTCTTCTAACGGCTAATTAGCGATGCGTGTCCTGCTTCTTTTCGATGACTCATCCATGATTTGGCTACTATAAATATGAGAATTTAGATTAAAGAAAGATTTTACAAAATCTTTTTCAATTTTTGCTTGATCGTAATCCGACTTTATTTTCGGCAAGGATTTTATGCGACTAGGCATATAAGGTACCTCTTTCTCTTTCAGTTAATGCGTCTGAAATCAATAGCAACTAAGAGTAATAGAGGTTTAGACGTTCTTAGGTTTACACGTTTGAGAAATAGTTTAAGCCGACTAGATTTCATCATGTCGTCGGAAGTTAAAAGTTCGATTGTCGAGAGCTTAGAAGTAGGAGAGTTAAGAGAATTAGCTGGGTTACCAGAGGGCGCCCAAGTAAGGGTGGCCGGAGAGGTTAGGCCAGCGGATACTCCGACGGGGTTCTTTGCCCTGTTTGAATATCCGTTTAAAATCGGATTTCGATGGCCTTATTCCCCACTCTCTCGAGCCTTCATGTCTCGTTTCAACTTATCTCCGGGGCAACTGATGCCCCAATTCTGGCGAGTCATCCTGGTGATCGAACGGGTGACCAAGGATTGGGGTCGTCGTGCGTTCTCTGTGGACGACCTTCTTTCTGCTTATAACGTGACGAGACTGCCCTACAACCGTTATGGGTTGTTTCCTAAGGGCAGGAATGATACCATGCTTGTTCATCGCACGCAAGTGAATGATCGAGGGTGGAAGTCTCGTTACGTTTTCGTCCAGACGTCTTCGGTCTCCGATGAATCTTGGGTTGTTCCTGAGTGGAACTCAAATGGTAACTTAGGCATTCATCTCTTATTTATACATCTTTTGCACAATTTCGATGACTAATCGCATGTTTTCTTGCAGTTGTTAACTTCACGTTTGAGACGACTGAAGAATCTAACGAGCTGATCTCGCACTTCCTGAGTTATAGTGTGACAGATCGCACGTATAGAACGTCGAAGGGCGGCGAGGAGAGCGACATTGAGCCTGAAGTGCAAATTATCGAGGAGACGGATATGGAAGGTAAATATCAGACATTATATTCTTGTTTGTATTAGTTTCATTTGATTCTAACTCTTCTTTTCTGCGCAGGCTCAGCTTCTAAGAAGGCGTCGACGATGGAAGCAGCTGCTCGTGCTGCTAAAAGGAAGGCTGCCGCCCAGGAAGGTTTGGTGGCTAAACGTACGAGATCGTCGTACGTTTCTGTGGATACCCCGCCTAAGGATACCGCACGCAAGGTTGAAGGTGGGATAGCAGCTATCCCTCTTAGCTTCGCCCCTCCTACAAAGGGAGAAGGTGCGTCCAGCCAGCCTGTGTCGAAGGTCGACAAGGGCAAGGAGAAAGAGGGGTCTGGTCTTACGACCATGACAATCCAGATCCCTTCTGACTTTATGGTGGACGATGTGATCAGGACGGCGGCCACTTTTCCAGTCCTGGAGCAGTTTCACGTCCCTGCTCAAAAGGCGCGAATGGAGGAGGCCGACATCGAAGATCTGGATGCCTCCATCGCGGGTATCTCTTTCTTGGTAAGTCCCTGTCGTATGTTTTTTGTTTTTACTTCTATTGTACAGTTTCTAATCTTTTTCTTTTTTCTTTGTATAGGCTCTTCAAACTAGTCTTAGCCTCCACACACGGATGGCTAAGATCAAAGAGGAGATGGCGTCGAACCAGAACGATGCCAAAGTGGCCAAGAAGGAGGCCGACAAGGCCAAAAAGAAGCTGGCCCAATTGACCGACGAGGTTAATGCCAAGTTGGTCCAAATTGGGGATCTGGAATCTAAGCTGGAACTCAGCGAACAATTTCAGGTCCAACAGCGAGAACGGCTAAAGTTGGCCTTGGACCATACGAAGGAGCTAGAGAAGGAGCTGCTGGTCGTTCGTCGGGAGAAGACTGAGAGAGAAGAAGCGCTATCGTCCAAGATCCAAGAACTGGAAGATGACGCCGCCTTAGTCCGTGTGGTCGCACGTACTGCGGTCATGCGACGCGTAGCTGCTGGGACTGTGACTTCTCAGATGGCGAAGGATGAGGTGGCATCTTTTGTTCAGGTGATGGGTTCTGAAGACCTTCTTGACGAGGAGGATCTTAAGAATTTGGACGAAGAGGTGGCAGCTGAGGTTAAGGATGCAGGTGTCGAGGAGGAGGTTCCTGAAACCTCTGGATCCGTCCCTGCACATCCTGAAGAGACTGAAGAGGCTCCTGTCGTAGATCCACCTGCTACCAACGCTCCTTTAGAGTAGTTTTAATCTTTGTAGTCGTAGAATTTCTTTCTTTTTTTTTGTACTCTGCCATTTTAAGGCAGAAAAAATGTTTAATGAAAGAAATTTTGATTGAATATCATGCGTTCTAGCTTTTTATCTTATGTCTTAGCTTTGTGTTCGTGTGTTATAATTTGTGTCGTGCGTTTGTAGCATGTATCGTGCGTTTTAGCTTTTTGTCTTGTGTTTTTGCATGCATTTGTTTTTTAAAGTCCTTAGACTGATTTATAGAAACGTTTCTTTTGTACTCATGAGAGTATTCGTGCGACTGGCGAGTTGACTTGCGCTCTTGCGATATAATCGTGCGTTATAGCGATTTTCTTGCGATTCATGCGATTTTTGTCGTGCGATCCCTGCGATAAGCATGCATTTAAGTCGTGCGATACTTGCGTTAATCGTGTGATCCATGCGATTTATCGTGCGATACCTGCGAAAAAGGATGACTAAGGGGTGGCCGTTGGCTTAGCCAACGGCGCTCCGATGCTTAAGTCAGTAATGGATAAGGAATAAATCGTATGTAAATAGGTTCAGAAATAATACCTTTTGAGGTGATGGGCATTCCAGCTTCGTGGGATTTCCATACCTTCCATAGTCGTAAGTCTGTATGCTCCATTTCCGATGATTTTGGAAATTATGTAAGGTCCTTCCCATTTGATGGAAAGTTTTCCAGCGTTGGGCTCTTGTGTGTTTTGAAACACATGTCGTAAGACATAATC
>CM058041.1:99672285-99738873 GCA_030169165.1 Centaurea solstitialis
TTAAGTATAGAGAGAAAGAGAAAGGGTGGATTAGGAGAAACCTTATAAAATGAAAAATTGGGTTAAATAATTTATTTATACAGTATGTATATATGCAAGTATTTGAAATTTTTGTTGAAATTTATACAGTATGAGCATGGGAACCGTTGAGATCGAGGTGGCATATTCATTCTGAATAACCAGCATTATTCACTCTGAATAACACAACATTATTCAGAGTGAATAATGCTGAATAATGCAAAATGTTGTGAACAGCGCTGCTGAATGTTGTGTTATTCACTCGAAATAATACATGATAATTCATAGTGAATATGTCACATGGCGTGCTCTCGACTATCCTCATGCTCGCAATAAAAAACGACTTTTTATTTGAACCTTACAATATATATACATGGGAAGTATATATATTAATGGACTTGGTCATTGGTAATTGGTAAGAATACTTGTACTCAAGTTCTGTATCTGAGTTTGTTGAGATTGCCGCTTTTCAAGGTGGGATGCTGTGGGTATCCATGTGGATTCGAGAATGAAGATAAAAGAGGTAATTTTGGTCTTCCTTACTGAAAAGTCCAAGTTGGTAATTTGTAAATATGGAATATATATATATATATACTGAAATAGAAAAAGAAAAAACAATTCAATGATTAAGATAGAAAAAAAAATCAATCAACAGGTCATTTATTCTTATAATATTGTCACGTTTGGTAAAACAAGTTACTTTTTTTTATATATTAATTTGACTTCGTTGCATAACAATCAGCAAATGCTTGGGAATTTGGCGAGATTGGCCATTTCTCTCTCCTCAATGACAAAACTAGCCATCTCTCTCCCATATTTGCAAAAATGTCACTCAACTTCGTGACCTCCCACTTCTTGACTACGTGATGGACCAAAATGTAAGAAAATTTATAGAAAGTCACGAAGTCGTCAATGTTCTGAGTTCGTGACTTCGCGACCGCCACGTGTCAGTATCCTACGCCCATGTCAGAGAGTCGCGAAGTCGCGAACTAGATGAGTTCGTGATTTCGTCCTTTTGCGTCAGAGTCGCGAAGTCACGTAGTGGCCGACTTCGCGATTTCGTACCCGATGCCCATGAAATCGTGCCATGTGTCCTGAGTCGCGAAGTCACGAAGTTGCCAATCTCGTGATTTCGTGATTTTTTTGGACTTTTATGTGATTCCTTCAGTATACATAAGGTAAAGAAATGAGGGGATGAGAGGAGTCAAGAAGTCACGAACTCATAACATTGACGACTTCGTGACTTTCTATAAATTTTCTTACATTTTGGTCCATCACGTAGTCAAGAAGTGGGAGGTCACGAAGTTGAGTGACATTTTTGCAAATATGGGAGAGAGATGGCTAGTTTTGTCATTGAGGAGAGAGAAATGGCTAATCTCGCCAAATTCCCCAAATGCTTGCATCTTACCTACATCTACTGGAAAAATAAATACTAAAAAAATGTTATAATATATAATATATTGAGTAAAAAAGACACATGATAAGTAAATGAGAAATAAAATATAGTGTTTTCAGTTTTTATGTTATTGTCTTTGAAATATTATATTATAATTGTACTTGGAATAAATATTACAATATTTACTAAAACAAATAGATTTTATTAATATGTTTGAGGTTTAATAATATTGTTTTTGTAGTTCAAAATGAATTTCTTTTACCGTTAATCTATTACTCTTTTTGTTATTCGCTATTTTAATGGATAGAGTATGAATATGGATAGACGTTTTATGAGATGGATAAACTATTCGTTTTCTTACATGTTATTTTGAACGGATAGGATTATGAATAACCTTTACCCTACATGTTGTGAGCCCTACTTGGCATGAGGACCTAGACCTAGACTTGGTACCAAAAGCTAAAGCAATTATCGTTATTAATGATTTTTTGAACTTTGTCACCGGTAAAAGGATCTTGATGTATTTTTGGTTTTTTTGGACGAAGTTGCTCAATTTGCTTAAATATAAGTTAGGTATTTCAGTTGACGGTTCATTCATAGAAAAAAAATATTTTCAGAAACTCCAAATCAAGCAATCATTTTTGTTCTCAAAGCTTAATTTTTCTTGTTTTAGTGATTATCAAATGCATTATTTAGATTGTTATAAACGGAACATTTTTATATTATGTCTTAATAGTTCATACATTTTAACGTATATAGTATATTTATTTATAAAAAGAACTAATAAACTCAAACCGGTTAAGAGGACTAGGTATCGGTTACATTAGTTACAACTTTTTAGGGGGACATGGCTAGGTTTGATACGGACCACAAGTCCTTAAATGCCCAATTAGAAACCAATTTGTCCAACTCTATAACCCTACACTTATTGCAACCTAGATTGCCACACATACTCTATAATGCTTTATTGTCTTAGATATATTAAGTATGAATCATGAATTATTACGTGAACCATGCAGAGTGTTTTCAGGATACACCATATATTACGTTCCAAATAGATAGTGGTACCAATTCGTGTTCATAAACGGAAGAATAATTTACGATGTTTCAAGAAACGTAAAGTACAATGATGCAACAATTGCTTCAAGCAGTGGTTTGGTTTATGACTGACACAATATTGGTCCCGTACGAGTTAAAATTGTCTGAACGTTCTTTGAGTTGTCACTCGAAGATCAAATCAAAATGAAACATAGGTTTGTATCTACACATGGGCTTGAGGACAAAAGGTTGAAATAGCAAAAAGGAATGGTGTTGAATGAGTATTGTGAATTATGGCTCCTTTTCCTATTTCATGGGTCCATTACATGTTCACATGTTTATTTGACACCCAATATTAACAAATTTAACCATTTCTTTTTCCTATTATTTCTTTTCAAACATAAAAATCTAAAACATAAATCTCTCTCTCTCTCTCTCTCACACACACACACACAAACATATATATATATATATATAGAGAGAGAGAGAGAGAAAGGTTCAAATGAGAAGTGCTAAAAAATACGAAGTAGAGAAGTGATCTCCACCACTCATCCGGTCAATAAAGGTGGCTTTGACCGGTTACGGTGGACGCGATCACGAGGGATTGACGCGATTCATGGGAGGGTAGAGATTATTAAAGGAGGGGACCCGGTCAAAGCTGCCTTTATTGACCGGATGAGTGGTGGAGATCACTTCTCTACTTCTCATTTTTTTTAGCACTTCTCATTTGAACCTAATACTATACACACACACACACACACACACACACACACACACACACACACACACACACACACATATATATATATATATATAGTAAGTCATAGTTATTTTGCAACCAAGTAAAAAGTTATAACCCATGCAACCTTCATGTAGACCTTCAATTTAGCCCATTCATATGGATTTTCATCGATACTCAAAATGTATTACCCGATTTCATCGAATTTCTGTAGCAGATGTTGATCCACATAATGCTTTATACGATGTATCGTGTGAAAGTGATACTTTCATGAAACAATATGGATTTACTGAAAAATGATATGCATTACAGGTAAGATTATTGCATGAAATCAATAATCATTGGTGAATCGAGCAATCAATCTTAATCAATGGACTAAATGAATGATTTAAAGGTTGCATAGGTTGTAACCTTTTACTGGGTTGTAAATCTCATCTCTCTCTCTCTATATATATATAGTGTGTATATATATATATATATATATATATAGAGAGAGAGAGAGAGAGAGAGAGAGAGGAAAGTTCAAATGTGGAGTCAATTTTGGTTGTAAACATGAGAACCACTAAAATCGCGACATGTAACACGTTCTCGGTTGTCCTCACGTTCACATTGAAAGATGGGTTAACATTTGAACCTGACCATATATATATAAACATAGTTTGCCTCACATGGCAAGTGTGTATATATCTATATATATACACACACACAAATTTAACAATGTTTTTCTAAACCATTGATTGTGTCTAGGAATAAATAGGTTTCATATATGAAACATTTGGTTGCATCTTTAAATATGTGATTTCATATATGCAAATGTAGAGAGGTGCTGGGATTTGATTGCCTCTAACATTCATTGTAGGAGTGGTCGGTGTTCAATGGTGACATTGATTTGTGATAATTTATAGATAGATAATCTTGTAATTAATTTGTGATTAAAATTCAGAATTTTTTTTTTAAATCATTCAATATGACTACTTTAGGTCGTTATTCGTATATTTAAAATTCCAACTTTTTACAACAACCTCTTATCAAATATACCATTTCTTTTACTCTCCATTATTTTGATCGATGGGTATAATGGAAAGTATAGAAATGGTGGAATTAGATTTCTTATTGACTAAACTAGTTATTTTAGATAACATTCTTAATTTTTTACGTCTTATTTTTTTAATTTGACCAAAACAACCAATATTTACACATGATCATTTTACAAGTTACAGAAATATATTATTTGTTTTATAGCAAGATAAAAGTATATTTCGTTTGAAAACTTAGGCTATGTTTAGTTGTGGAAAAGTGTTTCCATTTTCATAGAAAACGTTTTCAGAAAATGGAGTTGAATTTTCATTTTCAATTTTCTATGAAAATTTTAGAAAACCTGTTTACTTGGAATGTTGGAGTTTTCATTTTCCATTTTTAGAAAATTAGAAAACTTGTTTAGTTGAGCATTCTCCATCACTTTTCATTTTTCATTTTTACAATCCTTGGGCGGCGGTGGGGGTGGGGGCCTCGGCGGCAACGGTGGTGGTGGCAGTGGCCTCGGCGGTGGCAGCGGTAGCCACGTCCGTGGTGGCGGTGGCCTCGGCGGCGACGGCGGTGGCAGCGGTAGGGTGGCGGCGGTGGTCTCGGCGGCGACGACGGTGTTGGCGGTGGCCTCGGCTGCAATAGCGGTTGCCTCGGCGGCGACGGTAGTGGTGGCGACGGTGGCGGCAGCGGGGTTGCGGTGGAGACGGTGGCGGCGGCGGGGTTGCGGTGGCAATGATGGGGTGGCGGTGGTGACAGTAACGGTGGTGGCGGCGGTGGGGCGGTGGTGGCAGCGGTAGTGAGAAGGTGGTGGCGGCGGCGGCGTTGGGGCGGTGGTGGCAGCGGTGGTGAGAAGGTGGTCGCGGTGGGGCGGTGGTGGCAGCGGTGGTGAGAGGGGGATCGCGGCGACGGTGGCGGTGGTCGAGGCGGCGGTGGCGGCGACGGTGGTCGCGATGACGAGAAGGAGACGGTGGTTGCGACGGCGGCAGCGGACAGCAGCGGTGGCGGTGGTGATTGGCAGCGGCGGTGGTGGCGATGGTCGGTGACGAGAAGGGGACGACAATTGAAAGTGAAAATGGAAAATGAAAATGAGAATTGGAAAACTATAAAAAACAGTTTTCTACTTCAAGTGTAAATTTTGAAAATGAAAATTTTGTTTTATTGGAAATTTTTTTCTAAATTGAATTAACTAAACAAGTTTTTTGATTTTTCATTTTTTTTGAAATTTTTATATAGAAAATAGGAAAATTTTCAGAATTAAAAAAAAAAAAAGTGGCTTAAAGATTTTAGAATGCCATCTAAAATAAGTTAATAAGAAAACTAAAAATATATAGTGATGTATTATTGATATGCTAAAAAAAGGGTTTTGTATCATTACTTATTTTGGAAGTTTTCTCTAATTTCCCCTTTACTTCAATTCATATGGATGAGATAATGGGGGACACATTTCTTGTTTTAGCTTTTCTTGATCCAGAAAAAACAGTCTTTTTAATAAAAGTGTGGGGGGCTTAAAACAATTTTCATCTATTTGCTAAATGAATTTTCTAGTAAATATCAAAATAATTTTTTTTCCCTTTTTTCTTTTTCATTTTTGATGTATTAATTTGATTTTGCTTAATAAGTTGAGACTATTAATAAATGTTTTAAGCCTCAAACAGACAAATGATGTTATTGAAAGAAAATCACCAAGTGCTGCCTCTGTGACTCCATGTGTTCATTATTGAAGTGGGGACCTATACTCTTTAACTATATATGGAGAGGGCAGTTTAAATAGAATCCTTCTAGATTATACAATTGATGTAATTTATTTACATTTTTATTCATTTTTAAATTTCATTTTATTTTAAATTGAAAGTAATTACATCCGTTCAAAGAGTAATCGTTGATAATCAAATGGACACTTCTCATTAAGAGTTATAGGAATGCAAAGATAATCAAATGTTTATGTTTTATGTATTATTCATAATGAATAAAGCATGCACATCCAGTCTGAATAATCTTGTATTATTTAAACTGAATGTGTCAATGTGACATGTGACGTGCTTTTAACTATCTTTACGTTAGTAATCAAAATTCGAAAATGAGTTTTCATTTAAACCCGACTAGGGATGGCAAAAAACCCGAAACTGATGGGGAAACCATAAATAAATGGGGCGGGTTCGGGGACGATAAACAGGGACGGAGAAACCCCACTTATTTTAAAAGGGGACGGGGATAGGGGGACCAATCCCCGTGATGAAACCAGTTTAATTAACCGTTTACACTAAACAGGGATACTAGTTTCCCCACGGTTTTACCCAATTAAGCGGGGACGGGGACGGTTTTTTTATTTTTAACGGGGATTGGGACGGAGGGAATCAATCCCTGCCCCGAACCCGCCCTCTTGCCATCCCTAAACCCGACCCTATATATATACATGAATATTTTTGTGAAAATTAAAGTATCTATGTTAGTTACATCTTGTCATGTACCATGTATAAAAGAGGCTTGAGAAAAAGCATACTAACTAATAACAATGGGTTGTAAAATAAACACCAAACCTTAAGAGGAGGACAGCTATTGAGGACCCCAACTAGATTGTCTATATCCCATTTTTACTAACTAACCTTATTAATTCTATTCTAGTTAAATTTTATCAATTTATATCATATAGATTACTTATTTAAGTCAACAAATTAACATTTACTCAAATTTTTATATAAAGCACTGGACATAAATAATCTCTAATTATTAACAACAACAAACATTATCTTCCAATTTCATACTTCATCCTTATAAAGTAAACTCTTAATAATGATATAGACAACAAACTTAAATCAAATCAAACTTATTATAATATACCCTATTTAAAGTAGGGTTTGAAGATAATAATTTCCTCCATATAGAAGAGTAAAAAGAGAGTTTCTATAAATACCCTCGATTACTGAAAATGAATTTTTCTTTAAACAACCATAAAACCCCCTAAAATCTCTTATATTGTCATAATTTAATATTATTTTACATTTAATAGAGTATAACGTTTAGTTTATTATACATACATAATATCATAAATTCTAAGCTTACTACAAAAATAATGATTTTGTTACAATATTCGTAATAGGATCTGTTTTGTAGACGAAAAATAAACATCGTTTTAATGCAAAATCAAAGTAATCATAGGTTATAACCTCTTATAAATTTTTACATATATATAAGGTCAGGTTCAAGGGAAAACCTCAAATAAACGTAACATCGATGAACACCTTCATAGCCCTCCATCTAGATCACATGCACTTGTATATACAGGTAATTTTGTAATATAAATTAAAGCATTCGTGCATAAAAACTCAAAAGTGACTCAAATTACATGTATGCACAAGCACATATGGTCCAAATAGAGGGTTATAAAGACGTTCCTCGATTTTTTTTTTTTTTTTTTTTTTGAGATTTTCCTTGAACCTCCCTGATATTGACTCATTTCAGAAGAATGAATGTAAAACTTTGAATATTTTTGAAGTGTTTCAAACAAAAAAAAAAGAAATTGTTGTGAATATAACCATTGCTTCATAATAAAGCATATCACATTATCACCTTTTTGTAACCTACCATTAGAGGTGCTTCAAGCTATGGTTGATTTTTTTAGCCAAAAATGAAAAAGTACAAGTTCAATAATTTGGATCCCGTAAACAAATCGAATGAATACAAATTGTTTATGTTTAACTGAACTTTACATGTGAACAAACACGAAAGATAAACTAACAACTTTTTGTTCGTTTTGTTCATGTTTGTTCGTTAAGATGTTAAACAAACATTAACCGTCTAGAACTTAATGAAATTTGACTGAAAAAGTTATAATATATTTTAGATTGATTAATCATTTATTATTATTTATGTAAATTAAACGAAATTTATTACTAATTAAATGTTTAAAAACGAAGTCACGAACTTTATTAAACAGATAATTTGTTGCATAGTTCGTTTAACTTGTCAGAACAAAAGATGTTCAATCCTAGCAATGAACTAATGATATTAGGGCTTGTTGGTATTAAGATCGATGAGAATGATATGAAACTGCTGTTGTTGATTTATGGAATCATTCTGCAGACATTAATTCCATTCTGACAATGGGAATTAATTTATTCTATTTTCTTTTTTTCATTCATTCCATTATGTATAATGAATACTTTTGTATTTTCAAGTAAAAGACATTTTAAAACAAATGTTCATTGTTATAGTGGTTAACCAAAGCATCAATGAAGTCATTCCATCCATTCTCTTGCATCCATTTCATTTCATCCATTCATTCCGAATGACCAACGTCCCTATTTATTATATCAAATTCATACCCACCTCTTTGCATATAAGACGGAACCTACTAGAATGCAGGAGTGAGGTGGGTGGTAAAAATTATGGAACGGTTTAAGGTTTTAATTTGATATGAGTAGTTCAATAATTTACCAAGTTTGTTCCATCTCCTTGATTTTCGTTCCACTATATTTGGGCAGACATAAAAAATGCATTTTTGTCTCACTCAGTCCAACCCTGCTACCCTACTCTTCACCTGTCGCACAAACATGAACAGGTTATTGTTTCGTCATGTACTGTGCTTCCCCGCATATCAAACGCACCCCTACCAAACTACAAGATACATTCTATGCGTTCGCAAAGAGATACGTTAATTTTCGAGCTACGATAAAACCGTACGTAACAATGATCTTTTAGTTAAGATAGATTAACGTCAACAAAAGGTATACATATGTAACTCAAAAAGACCAAAAACAAACCTTTCCGTTTCCAGCAAGTTTAGATACAAGACATACTTTTACGCCAAAACGATCACGATTCCTTGCTAATAAACGTCTTGCCAAACCGGGCTAACAAAAAGGAGCACGAGATTCGTAGAAGGATTCGGCAAGCGTTCGTTTGGTTCATATATGCATCATAACACAACTCACGGGCAAAACTAAACTCTATTACGTTTACCTTCGATATTGATTGCCTTCCCTATAATCGTCATATTGAACCCGAGCACTTTTGTAACTTGATGTATACTGTTGCGAACCTTCCCGTTTTCGGCAACCAACGCTCGACTCCCAACCACTTCCGTTATGTCTTCGATCACCAAACGAGTTACCCCGGTAACCCCCCCTTCGACCTCGATACGTGCTAAAGTTTTCGGTACGTCTATACCCTTCCCCGTTTCCCCAATAATCACCGGGATGTTGGTTCCGATGCCACGGGTCATTCGCACCACCTCCCCACGCAACATCGTTATCCGTCAAGTTTCTCGATCCCCGCCCCCGCATAGCGTCATCGTGCCACGAGCTGCCTCCACCGGCTCCCCATGATACGTCTTTCGTATCCCGATCGTCTCGAGTATTATTTCCTCGTTCCCAAGGATCAGAAGCGTTCTTATTTATGGAGTTACTCGAACAATTCCAACCGTCGGCATTTTTATTACGTTCCCATGGATTATCGACGTTACCCGGATTATTATTGCCATCCAATCCCAAAATGCATCCCGGGACCAAACTGTTGTCGTTTTTATTGGCAGCCGAAAAATTCTCGAGGTTCCCGGGATCGTCGGGATTGAAATACGCTAGTTCCAAATCCTTCACGAGTTCGGGATCGATCTTCGGATTCCAATCGATGTCGTTGGCATACATGTCAGGATCGAGCTGCGGGACATCGGGAGGGATGCCGTTAATTTTAGCCCAAAACCGTTCCTTGGCGTTACGGAACGTTTCTTCACCGGCTGAATCGTTCCACTTCACGACGTTGTCATAGCAGTGCATGTATTTTTTAGCATTGACCACCTTCTCCCATGGAATTCCGACCGAAATGCAGAACCGCTCTTCCCATGGTAGGTCAACGTTTTCCCACCCTCCTGTTGCAAGAATCAAGATTGCGGTTAGATATAGATACACGCATTGGAAGAGAATCTAATTTAACAAACCAAACAAGGCCAGTATACCCCACCCGCCGAACCGGTGAAAAGTGTGGGAAGGAACCTAATTTGTCGATAAAAAAGAGGTGAAATTGGTAAAAAACGATGAAATTATCTTTTTATTAATTCATTATTACAAAACAAGTGTTTTTAACATATTTTAACGCATTATTACACAAATTATATGATATCCTCTGACATACCAACTACCTCCATGGAATTTCTAAATCCCGTGTTTGTTGGATTCTATTGAAATCCCTAGATTCAATAAACCTAACAGATGTAGGCGGAATTCACTTGTGATCTACTTCATAAATGGGAGATTGGGTTGAAATCTTTATCATTCCGGGTCTTTCCTTTAAACCAAACGTGGGATTGGGATGGAATCCAATTTTAAATCTCGCAAACCAAGCGGGCCCTTAGGATGCGCTTGGTTCGCAGAATGAAATTTGATGGAACTGGAATCCATCTAAGGAATTTGACTTTGAAAGAAATGGAGTGGAATTTGACCACGTGTTTTGGTTTGGTAGGAATCCAATTCATCCACTTAAGCCAAGAGATGATGCATTCCTTAAATTGTGGAATTCAAAGGATTCCATCAAGTTCATTCCGCGAACCAAATATCACTGAGGAATTTGTCATTCCAATTCCATCAAATTCTTTTCAATTAAGCAAACCAAACAGCTCCTTAGTTTCTGTACGCTACACCACATCCCCCATGCATTTTTAGCAGGCCATTTCCATTACTTGAAAACTTGACCTTTGTTTCATACATGGTAACCTTACTGGTTATCCCCTAACTTACGCATTTGCCAACTTTTACTGGTGACATCAAACCTTTTCAGTTCAAGATTTCGAACAGACCAGTAAAGATTGAACTCAATGTCAATACGTTATCCAAGATATATATATAGTTCCAGCTCATGTTATAGTAGCACATAACATTTTGCAACGATTTTTTTGAAGACTACATTTTGCAATGTCTATTTAATTACGTAAGAAACCCTTTTTCAAGCAGTACAAATTAACACATTATTTTGCTCAAAAGCCCCTAGTTCTGATCAAAAGTGTACGCTATGTACCAAAAGGATCGTCAAAATCCCGCCTCTTTTATCTCCATTCAACCTCTTATTTGGCGAAATAACAACCCATCGATGGAGAAAAAAGTTCACTTTCTTGATAAACAAGATGATTTTTCCCTCTTCATCAACATTCCATATTTGAAATATTATCCAACTCTTGATCCCTTGGGATTTATCATTCATAAGAGAAAGTTTCCGTAATTAACTTCCATCATTTCAGGCAGCAGCATAAAGAATAGAAAACAACAAAATAAATATTCATTCGACGACTCCCATCACTTTCTCCTCATCATCAACCGTTTGTTCTTACAAAAAAAAATCACCATGCTCATTGATTATAGCCATTTAATTCGATCAAACAAACACATAAATGTCGATTTCTAACAAAGAATTACGTTCAATCTACTCAAATTCTAACATAATTAGGTCATATCCATGTACTTGAGAATCAAGATATTCCACATCTATACATTACTTATGATGTTTCAAATCTCTACTTGTTCTTCAATTTCACACCAATTTCAAACCCTAAATTCTTCAGTCCCACTGGTCATGAATCAACAAAATTTGAGACCTTTCTAACCAAATCTTCCAATATCTTTCCAAATCCTCCTTTATACAAACCCTAGAACACCTTCAAATAACCACACACCCAATTTATCATATTTTTTTCCAACTTCAATCACATTCAATCAAGTACCTCATCAGTTCAAAATACAAATCCTATACCCTAAACCCTAATTCTCCAAACCCTAAACCCTAATTTCTCAATTACAAATCCAGATACCAAAAACACAAACTCCCAATCTTCATCAACACACTAACAATTAACATCAAAAAGCCCTCAAAAATCAAAGACCAATGGCCAAACTACAACAAAATCGATCTTAATACTCATATACCCAATAAACATAAATCGAAAAAACCCACTTCAGATAATGCAATTAAGGGATAAAAATCAATGAAAATTTATCAAGATTGGAAACTGAAAAAAGATAGATTGATTTTTACCTCGAAGTTTGAATTCAGTTTCGTAATATGTAGGTGGAGATGGAATTCTTTGATCTCGATAATAATTTTTGGGAGTCCATCTTCTTCGATAATTCCATTTACCCATTTTTTGTAGCAAATTGTTTTGATGGAAAAAGGGGGGTCTGGTTTGATGAAGAACACAAAAGGGTATTTAAGAAGAGTTCATATGGAGAGATTGGAAAAAATATATTTTCAAAGTAATCCCTTCACAATTCATCTTTTTTCAGTTTTCTTTACAATGATAAAATAAATTACATTTTGGTCCAAGGATGAAAAGTCTAGTTTTAATCTTTTGAAGTTTGAACGACTTTTGGCCATATTCTTAAAAAATCGCTAGTTTTTTTTTGGGAACTGAACATAACTCACACACACATTTCGATAAAAAGTCGACGAGGTATCTGGGATCCATACGGACACCTGACTAATCATTGTCGACCATGGACCGACCCGAAAGCTGACCCATGGTCAGGGGTATCGTCACACGTTCATCCCATGAATCGAACGTGGATAAACAGAGATGTCATCCACTGTCCCTCCCAATGATGTTAACGGCCTACTAAATTGCATATAGAGAAGGAAGAAAATTAGTCATGGGTCATGTCGAGCTATAATCGATTATCGTCCTTGATTTACTTTTTGTAACCGGTCTCGATTTCAACCAAAAACGCAAGGCTCAGTCTCCATGGTTTGTAACTGGTCGCCATATTGGGTTGGGCCCAAATTTGATTTCAAAAACTAATTTTTAAGGTGGAAAAAATATTGTTTGAGGAATTTTTAGGCATAATATCTAACTGGAATACATTTTAAAATCTCTAACTAAGCATTTTTACACAAAAATGTTATAGATATTTTTATAATTACGATTTTTGAGATTTATTGCTATGAACACTTACAAAAACTTGAAAAGCTTAAAGAACTTGAAGGTTTTGGTAAAGCTGAAGTCTCGCAAATCCCAAAGAAATATTGAAAACTTAATATATAATTTATAAGAACTTAATTTTGAAAAAAATGAGCCTATGTATAATCGGTCATGATCCCAGGACAAGTTATGGCTATGAATTTTGATAACAATCGGGCGCACTTGAACATTCACTGGTTGTAACAAGAGATGCATAAAAGGCCCAAATTGAAATCTCTAGGCCTAGTAACCCTAAAACCTGGTCCAAGATGGGCCTCAGACCAAGTTTTTTAGAGCAAAAAATTAATATGGAAAAGTTTAGTTAAACCTAAAAAAATTAGCTAAAAATCCAATAAGGCCATTTTTCAACCAAAACCTGTCTAGTATAAAGAAGACTTGGCCTCTTTTTTGCTCATTGAAAATGAGCATGCAACTTGGATTTCCTAAGGCTTTGGCCAAAATCAAGGCCTTTAATGTATCTTTACTTGTATATTAAAATTAACGATTAGCTTTTAACCAACTTTCAAAAAGTTAAAGACAATCAGTAAAAAAACCCGAACTTAAGATCAAAGTCATAGCCAAAAGGCCTTTTTTATACAGTGAAAATATTTTTTAGTATCGGGATTAACGATTGCTTCTAGATGTTTGATCATTTTTATAGATAACTTTAATGTTGTTGATGTTGCATTTAAAATAGGTTTTCTAAGCATATTAATTCATATAAACAATTTTATTCATATAAACAATTTTATTCGTACAAATAATTTTACATGGTGTGTGGTTGATCATTATAAGTTTGTAATATTTATTGGATTTTATATGATTTACCTCTAATAATTATTCCCTAAACACATTTTATATATTTATTTAATAATCACCTCTTATTCTAAAAATACGTATCAAATTCAACGTTTCAATTTTTGAAATAATTTTCTAAATCCGTAGACTTCTCACTAATTTTTTGTAAACATCAGCATAGATACCATTTAAACCGAACCAATTACAAAGCCAAGTCATATACACGAACAAAGATAGTCAACTCAGAAACTACACCCAAAATGGATAGCAACAGGAACAAACCAGAACCAAAAGCAGAAAGAAAACAGAAACTAAAAATGAGAAGGAAAACAACAGTATTACGAGATGTAACTTGCCACCATTGATAACTCATTCATACATCTTTTACGAATATATATTGTTTGTTTTTCCAAACAAATAAATTTTAATATTCTATAAATTTCTTTTTATGATTCAAACATATTATTATTAAGTTGTATCAACATCGTTTCAATATGTAAGGTCCGAAGGTCGTATTCATTCACCAAAGTTGGTGAAAATGATAATAAAAAATACATCATATATGAGGTTTAGTTCAACAACACCCATAATTCTATGTCTTCTAATAAATTCATAAACTTATCCTTTTTCTTCTCAATAATACATTCCATTCAAATATATTTATATTTTGTCATCAATAGTTATCTAGAGTTTGATCATATAACCTCCTAATTCTTTAGATACTAAAAAAATCTATTTAGACAATAAAAACTAATTGAAAAATAAACTATTAATTTAAATAAAAAACGCCTCCCACTTTATTATTTTTCTCTCCCATTTCCTCTTTTTGCTACAAAACACACAATTAAATATGTATCCAAGTTTTTCATGAATGTTTTTCTTAATTAAATATATTGTTATAGTTTGTAAGTATATGTGAACATCAAATAAATCAATAAAATTTTAATTTAATTTAACATTAATTGTGAACACATCACGAACACCTTTGTAAAATAACTCTTAAACTTGTTTACAATATTGACACAAGGTTAATTAAATATTTATTTAGATGTTATAGGTCCTAACACTACTTATCATGTATTGAAATCATGAATTAAGTAAGTTTTATGAAGTTTAAATGCATAATATTGTTGTTAATTGAATGCTTATTTAACAAGGTAAAAAGGTAAAAAGCCCTGAAACCATTTGTCACGAAATCACGTCTTCAAATCCCTCATGAAGGATTGACCAGGATTGCTATCGGAACCCTAAAACAAATCAAGGCTACGATTTGGTTTCAGAAGCCAATCGAGGGAATGCAAACACCAAACATCAACATGTCCATATAATCCAAGGGATCGTCACGTGAAAATACAAGTTTGGATGTTACCTAACGACTAACGTCCTAAAATCAATTATAAACTTCCAAATAAATCAACACAAAGATCACACGACTCATATATAAAAGAAATTAATACATCAATCATGTAATTCGTACACATCTTCACACTTCCATGAAACAAATTGTAACCGAAAGACTTCAAACCAGTTACAACGACACCATCGATGACGATAGTTATAAATCTTAACTAAAACCAACCAGTACGAGTGACCGGTTTTTCGATTTTAACTGTAGAGTTAAAATCCTTGGTAATTTTAACCAAAGGGTTAAAATCCTCAACTTTTGCCCAAATACTAGAACCATGTGGAACCCACCAAACCCTAATACTCTTATCAAGACTACCACTATACACCAAAGACCCACCACCAACACTACTTGGTGACACTTGTAAGCACTTGATTGGTGCTTCATGACCCAACATCACACCAATCTTGGTCAACCCTTTGACTTCCATCTTCCATACTCCAATACTTTGATCAGTTGACCCTGTACACAAAATCTCACCTTTCACACACATGCACAAAATTGCCATTTTATGTGCTTGAACTTCAAACAACTTCTTACAACTTTGATCACCCAATGACCACCCCATCACATACCCATCTGACCCACCACCGTAAACCGCCGTGCCGCCGCCATCGGAAACCGCCACCGCGTTTATCGATATGTCCTTGTGTCCATCTAGAACGAACTTCAAGAAATGCGCGCCTTCTTGCCGTCGTTGTTTCCGTCTCTCCCACGCCTTGATCTTTCCGTCCGCGGAGGCCGAGAAGACGATCCCTTCGTGGGTTGTCAACGCGTTGATCGCGTCGTCGTGGGCCTTGATCGATTCTAGACATTTGTAATCGGATAGCCGCCAGATCTTTAGGGTTCGGTCCCAAGAACCCGAGTAGATGAAGTTGCCGTGGACCGATATGCACGAGATGGCGTCGGCATGCTCGATCCACAGGCGGCGGTGGTGGCGGCGGGTCTGGATGTAGTTGGAGTGGCTCATGAAGTTCCCGAGGTAGTCCTTGGTGGTAGGTAGGGTTTCAACGAGTTTGAAGATGTTTTCTTGGCTTCTTGAAACCCTCCAAACCCTAATCTTGGAATCTTGATGGGCCGTGAAGATCCTGGTGCCCGCGGTGACCACGGCCTTGACGGAGCCCCGGCCGTGGCCGAACCGGGCGAACGGGCGGAGGTCGGGCAGCTGCCAGACCATGATTTCTTTTGCATGGGATGCGGAGATGATGAATTCTCCGCATACGGCGAGGGACGAGATGGGTTCGGTGTGGCCGGTGATGGTGGAAAGCGGGTGGTGGACGGCGGCTTCCGTGGAGGGTGTTTTGGGGATTCTGTCGTGGGGTGGCGGCGGCGGGATATCGCCGGTGGCGGTGGCGGTGGTGATGGATGGAATTGGAAGTGGGTTTGAGAGAAATTGGTTGGAAATTATGGAGGGTTTCATGGCATCCAAGTGAAAATGGTGGTTTGTTTTTCTGGGAGAATTTGATGAAATTATAGGGAGAATGTGACGTGAAAGATTGATCAAATGAGTTGGAAATGAATGATGAATGGCCATTTATATATACAGTGTATATATATATATGTGTGTATATTTGGCAAAAATAGTTTGAAAACGTATTAATATGTATGGTGTATCATTGTGTAATTATTTTAAAATTGGGAATAAGAGGTTGTTACAACATTAACAATAGACATGTTTTTGAATTCTATAAAAGTAAGTAATGAATTCATAAATTTGTTTGAATAAAAATAATCATGTTAATATATACTTAGCAAGGACGGACCTAATAAGGTGTCTACGGTGGCATGTGTCATCGTATCGTTCATTTGTTGCAGTGTAAAAAAATATAGGAGCGAGAAAAGTGTCATCGTATTGATTTATTGTGTAACATTATATATATATATATATATATATATATATTATACAACTATAATAAAAATGCAAGCTTCTCTTGGTTTAGTTGGTTAGTTGCTTTCTAAAGTTGAGATAGTGGGTTCAAATCTTGTTAGGTCAAATCCAATGGACCACTAAAAATATCAAATGTGGTGTAGATAGATTACAATCATACGCCATTAACTATTCAATTTATACACATATTACCATTGAACTCTACTTTTTATACACATTATACCATTGTAACCGGGAATAGCCCGTAAACCACCATCTTTCACCCACCCACTATCACCAAACCACCACCACCACAACCACCGCAACTGCCACCACCAAAACACTAACCACAACTAGGGCTGTAAACGAACCGATCGAACACGAATGGAGGCTTGTACGTGTTCGTTCGTTTAACTTAACCGAACAAATGAACGAACACGAACGGTAAACGAACAAAATTTTTTGTGTTCACGTTCGTTTGTTTAGGTATTTGGTGTGTTCGTGTCCGTTCGTTTAAGATGCTAATCGAACATAAACGTAAAAGTTAAACGAACATAAACAAACGAACATAAACAAACGAACATAAAAGTTAAACGAACAAACGTAAACGAACAAGACTAAACGAACATAAATAAACAAGCTTACTTGTCATTTCATTAACTATTAGGAGGTGCATTTTTTGTAAAACTTAATATAGAACCAAAAAAATAATCAAGTTTAAATTTAAATTTAAAACTAAATTGAGTTTTAAAAATATATAGCTTAGATAAATAAGTATTTAATGTTTTATTACAAATGAACGTAAACGAACGTAGACGAACGACATAAACGAACGTAAATGAACGAACGTTCACGAAAGTAAATGAATGAACGGTGCATTTGTTCATCTTCGTTCGTTTAACTAAACGAACGAAAAAACTTGTTCATGTTCGTTCGTTTATTAAATAAACGAACATAAACGAACTTCCCGCCGAACGGTTCACGAACGGTTCACCGAACGTTCGGTTCGTTTACAGCCCTAACCACAGCCACCACCACCTTCAAACTACCACTACCACACCCACCACCATCAAACCACTGCCACCACCACTATCACAACTGCCACGTCCAAACCACCACCACCACCACCTCCAAACCACCAAACCACTACCACCACAGCCACCACAGCTGCCACCACCAAAACACCACCACAGCTGCCACCATGAAACACTACCTACCAAACCACTACCACCAAAACCATCACACCACAACCAAAACCACCACCTCCAACTCTCTATTTGCGTAGTTTACTCTAAATTGGCGGTGGAGATTGTGTATGCTTCGGTAAACATGATAAAGATTGTAAATTTTGTAAACAAATCTTGACTGCTTATATACTCTAAATATGTCGTTTGATTATAAATATAAAATATTTATCGTAACTAATAAACTCTAATCATCTTTCTTAAATAATAAAATCATAATAAATAAATTTTATTATTTTCTATTATATTTATTGGTGTACATGATTTACTAATGTTCACAAAAGAATTTTTTTTGTGGAAATAATAAAGTTTATTATTAAAACTAAAGTTTATTATTTCCATTAATAAAACTAAAGTAAATTACTTTAGAGAAGTAAATTTTTTACCAATTCAAAAATACCAATAACGTTTTCTAATTATTTTCTTTCCAAAACTAATTTTCTATGCTAAAACGAGAAAACAACCTCGGCTAATAGCGGAGATGTTTTAAAAGTTATACTTTTGGTCCCTGAACGACATACACCTTTACCTTTGAATGATAGACTTTTACGTTTTCAACCCTTCTATGTTGTTAGCGAAGGTCAATTTTAGCGGAATTCTTTTTGTAGCGAAAAAGTTGGCTATTTTAAAAGTGTTGAGGAGAAATTGTTTAGCATAAGTTAAAGTATTTTTAAATAGTTAAAATATTTATTTTTCGTTAATTTATAAAGGAAATTATAGTTTTGAACCTTGCAGTGGTTATTCAATTATCGTTTATATTTTAAATTAATTACATTTTTGGTCATTGTATTAGTTTTAGCCCTTCAGACTATTTATGTTAAAAAGGTTTAAAAGGTTTGTTAAGTCGAGGTATTTACATCTGTTTCTTTCAACTTTTTATTAAAAATAAAGAAATATATTGTTATATATATATATATATATATATGAGTAATCAAATAAAAACCATTTTTTTTTTATAAAACCCCATAAAAACCAACTAAAAAATAATTTTTTTTAGAATTTTTTTTTATCAAATACTATGATATTAACTATTGTTATACATATATATTTTTTCATTATGTAAGTATCATCCATGAAAAAATAAAATTTTTATTCATATTATGAATCGAAAATATACAACATTTTTATTCATATTATGAAACAAATTAATGGATGATATTCATCTTATGAAAAAAAATATATGTGAAACAACATATCAATTCTAACATTTGATGGAAAAAAATCGCAAAAAAAAATTATTTTTAGTCGGTTTTTACGGGTTTTTACAAAAAAAATGGTTTTTACATGAAGGCTCCTCTCTCTCTCTCTCTCTCTCTATATATATATATATATATATATATGACTTAAGTTTACGTGAAACCAAGATGTTTTCGTAAGACCGGTAAAATCAAGATAAGACATATAAAACTTCACATCAAAACACCGTAAAAGTAGAAAACATTCGATAATTCATACTAAAAAAGCTTACAAAATAAAAAAAAATATAAACCTTCACAAGAAAAACATTGTGAAGGTAATATATATATATATATATATATATATATATATATTCGAACCTTCACACTGAAAGTGCTGTGAAGATAACCACAAGGTTGTGGCGTAGTGGTTGAGGCCCCGGGGATGTGGTGGAATATCTCATCAGTTCGGGATTCAATTTCATGCGTACGCAACAATTATGGCCTGATTTAGTCTCAGTTGACCGTAATTTAATTACCAAATTGTCAATGATGTAGTTTAGACAAAACCTATATGAACCTTTCCAAAAAAAGTGTTGTGAAAATAAGAAAAAATCGAACCTTCACAATAAAAAAAACATCGTAAATGTAACTTTTACAGTGTTTTCAATGTGAATATTCAAGCTTTTTTTACCTTCTCAGCTTTGCTATGAAATTTCATGTATAAAGCCTTGATCTCATAAATCTTACAAAAAGAGGTTGGTCTTAAAGTGACCTAAATTACATAAATGTGAAAATATAAAGACAAATGACAAAAAATAGTTCGTTTCCTCCTCTTTGCGACACCCATCTCCACGTGTATCACCTAGGCCTTTTTTTTCTTTTTTGGCCTTCTTCATCCAATCTTTGCATTTTTAATCCCTTTCTAGTAGTGATGGCCAAACGAAACCGAACCGAAGGGCTAACCCGAATCCGACCCGTTGACCAACCCGACCCGACTCGAACCCGGTCAAACCCGGGCCTCAGCCCGCGGGCGCGGAAACCGGGTCGAACCCGAAACCCGGTCCAAAAACCGGTCCGGAACCCGGGCTGAACCCGGCCCGAACCCAGACCCGGTCAAACCCGGGTTTGACCAACACTGTAGCAAACCGGGTTTTGGTCAAACCCGGCCCGAACCCGAAATTTAGCCAACACTACTTCCTAGTTCCTAACACTATAAATATAGTATATGATGGTATTATGATATTGGATATCAAACTACAAACTACAAAATACAAGAAGGTATTAATATTTTTCGCAACATGGTATTATATAATCTAAATTATAATAAAACGTATTTTTAAGTATATTTGAGTGATCAAAATATCCGGTTACCCATCTACATATTTTAATAAATAATCAAAAGATTTGTCAAAAAAAAATTATTATTATTTTTTCGTTGGGCCTGGGGCCCGGTATATAAAACCACCAAAGGGCTAAAACGGACCATCCCCAATACTTTTTTATTGGAACCTATGGCCATCTCTACTCTACTAATGAATAATTTAAAATTAAATCCAACTAATAATTAATATTTATTAATTAACTAACAATAACACATAACAATTTATTTTAACCACGATATAATTGTAAGGTAGCGACAAAAGCTTCCATGTCTTATCGAAACCGAAACGTTTTTGCAAATAAAGTTCCAGTAAAATAGCTTATAAGCAAACTTTAATATAAACTAGTGAATTTTGTCAAACATGACTTAAGCATTCACGATAACAATTCATTGATTCGAACAACTATATAATCAGTTGTAATTAATTTGATAAATAAATTGTATTACTTGCCCCCGAAATTATTAGAAATTTGATATACAAAGCATTCAAAAATGGTTTGAAAAAAGAGAAGCGAATAGAAGTTGGTTCCATGTATCTGGAACCCCAGCAACACACCAATGTGTGCAATCCATGCCTTTAAAGGCATTGAAACTACTTGGATGTCCATCTTTTCTTAATTGAGACAATCTTGTTATGTTAAGTAATGACACTGGTTTTCTAACACCACTCAACACCTGCTCCACCACCATCTCCGCCTTCGGTATGCCACTCGGGTACGTTGACCCGAACACTGGAAGCTTTTCATTTGCGCAATTTGTCACCCCCTTTTCGCCCCAATCCGCTCCGCTGAACAAATTTTGTTTATGAAATTCAGTATTTAAAGATTCAACATATAAAGAGTTTACGTTCGATTTTCTTGTTATCAAGAGTGTGATACTACTTTGGAGGAGGTTTTTAAATACATATATGAACTTTGATTTCTTACTCTTTTGTTTGATTGTCAACCAATAAAAATGGCATTAATTGTTGTAATGTCTTATAAGAAAAATGTTGTAGTATTAAATGTGTTTGAATATTCTAATATTGTAATTAATTCTAGAATTTGCAAAGTTAAGAAACTATTTAATTCAAATTTTCCATTTAAATTTGCTGGCTTTTAATCCTTTATTTTGCAAAAAGCCTATATAAAAAACCTACCAAATTGGTTTAGGAAAGAAATTGTTACTTGTAATGAGAAGGTGAAACTCCTTGGAAAAATACAGTTGTTTTTTTGGGTGTCTACATCTGAATCGACCCAATTCCCCCAAGTCTTCAAAGCCTCACGAAAAGCAACCATCCTATCCATGTCTTTCAGTATTTTGTTACCTATTTGGATATAATCCCATCTGCACCAAACCATCCAAATTTTAAATTATGGTCATATGACTATAATAATCACTTAAATTAATAGCATACTTACAATTGTTTTTCTCCTTTAACATACCACCAAAGCCAGGTATTAAAGATTAAAACATCGTTCCCCTTCCATATATCCCCGTCTGTAATGGAATCAAGTTTTAAAACCCGTCCAATTTTCTCCTCAACAACATCTACCAAGTAATGAGATTTGAAAATTGTAACTGAAACCTCGTAATCCTACAAATGCACATCATAATATAAGCACAAAATATATTTGTTTTGAAACATATTACATAGAATATAAAATAATGCTTAATGAGAAGTGAAAACCTGATAAAAGACGCTTGTACTTGAGTTGATAGTATCTTCAATAATGATGGATTGAGGTGGTAAGGCAGAACTAAGAAGGCAAACCATCGATTGCCATTGATTTAGGCTTAGTGAATCACCAACATACATTATCTTTTTTCCACTCATTTTTCTAAGGAATGCTTCGGCATCAAATCTATGGTGCAAATCACAATGTATTAACTATCAACAAATATGAGGGTTTGAACGTTTTGATATTATTAATCATACTATAGGTCACGTTATTATTTCATTACAAAAACCTTTCCTCGCTTGAACTTTGAAATGTATATAATAGTAGATTTTAGTCAAATCAATATAGCCATATATTAAACACCACAATTAAAGAAAATAACAAAAGAAAAACCAAACACATATAATATGTGTAGATAGTATCATTCAAATAAGAATATGGTCAAAGGAGAAGAACACAATAAGGTCTATATCAAATATAATTTGATATTGAAAATCATATAGGATAAAGAAACGGTCAAACTTCTGAGCTCGTTGGGACAATCATCCATACTTGACCATTTGTGTTTTTTAGTATAAAATCAGATAAGATATAAACGTTTTCTGTTACCTGGGCAATGAACAATTTGTGGGTTGCCATCTGAAATTGAGGTAGGTGAGGTCGGGGCGACCATACTTGATGCAATCGTATTCCTTTCGAATGTGTGGACATTTTGATGAATTATACATAGGATACGACTCATCGTACACCCAACTCCCTTCGTATAAATCACATTTGTTAATGCTATCACACCTTGTTGCTAGCACAAATGCACTCAATATCACTACTATTGCACACCAACCTTTTCCAATCCCACCACCCATTACTAATCCGTCCAGACCCACAAAACACAACTATATATATATATATATATATATATATATATCCTAGAGAGAGAGAAGACGTGTATATATATAAAGAGAGAGGGATGTACGTGAGTGAGGAAAGGGATAAGAAATGAGGTGGGATGTGAGTAAGGAATGGTATGAGTATATATAGAGAGAGACGAATAATCAAATGAGAACAATAACTAAATAAGAGAATAAGAAAACAGCTAAATCACGTTATACTAAAAGTCAACACAAGCGTGTGCAGACGATATGACCCATGACCTCGAGTCATGGCCAAGGTTGCATAAATGATATGTATTTTACACAAGATTTTAGTGTATAATCATATTTCAACTGTTTTCCTATTCTCTTATTTACTTATTATTCTTGTATGAACCTGAATATGTAATAGGCAAACGATCATGTAAGAGTTGAGTTAATGTGAGAAATGCGAGAAATAGATTTGAATTGTTGATCACTTTTAATATTAAGTCTACCAAACTGCATTTGATATGGGATTGATTTGATGCATCTTGATGACTCAAAGCATCTTATCTTATTGTGATCCGACGGTTGATAACCATTTCTCATGTTTCTCACGTTTACTCAACTTCTCACCAACACTCATATATATATATATATATATATATATGTATGTAGAGGAATAATCAAATAAAAACCACTTTTTTTGTAAAAACCCGTGAAAACCAACTAAAAATAATTTTTTTAACGATTTTTTTTATCAAATACTATGATATTAACTATTCCTATACATATTTTTTTTCATAAGATGAATATCATCCATGAAAAAATAAAATTTTTATTCATATTATGAATCGAAAATATACAGTTTTTTTATTCATATTATGAAACAAATTCATGGATGATATTCACCTTATGAAAAAAAATATATGTGAAACAATATATCATTTCTAACATTTGATGAAAAAAAATCGTAAAAAAAAATTATTTTTTAGTCGGTTTTCACGGGTTTTTACAAAAAAAATGGTTTTTACATGAAGACTCTTCTATGTATGTATGTATGTAGGGGACGTTTTATTTGCAAATTAAATAATTCTAACAAGCTATATACCATTATATTAGGAAACAATCAACATGTTTATGGACAATTATCATGATTAATTAAATAGATTTGGATATTATATATATATATATATATATATATATGGAAGATTATGGTTATGACTTTAGATCATGAAAATAAAATAGAATCTGATATTTATTAGATTAAATATACAATTAACATCGGTTTGTAGATAGATGATAGATAAGGAGAGAAGGTACCTCCAAAAAAAATTCTAAATAACTTCAAAAAAAAATTAAAAATTTAGGTAGGTCCTCGGCTCTACATAGATTCGTCCTTGATGATACATGTGTGCACGATGCAATTAATCAATCCCATGTTTGTAAATCGAAAACATAGACCGTCTTTGTTAGGACCTAGATTGTCGGCCAATTCTTCTGCTCACCACCAAGTTCTCTAATGTGTATTTATGTATTGTCACATGTGATAAAAATGTTATCCTATTTTAGTAAAATGAAAGTGTTCTCGTTTAAGCGCATCCATCACATATATCAAATCACACTCACACATGCATAAAGTTTGAAACTTGTACACTCAATTTTATAATAAAAACAAGTAAAGTGACCAAAATGCAATATAAAATGAACTCTTTGCTGATGGAGTTAGTACAAAGGACCTATATTAAGACCCAGATGTAAAATGCAGGACAATTTCTCTACTTATTAAAGCTTAAGGATGATTTTCAAATATTCGATATAACCATAAGGACCAAAAGGGAATTTACTCAACTTTATAACAACTTTTTTTGTTTTTGTTTAAATACTAATTTTATGTTCTCAAATAGAAAATAAATATCAAATATCATCATTCTCTTCCAAAATTTAATTTTGGAGATTTCTTTATCTTTTCTTCATATAAAATTATTCTTCAAAAGATGTTACAATAAGAAAATCTTCCAAGATCTTCATCTTAGAGATTTCATTAAAGACATGGTCATGAGAATTTTAGTTAGCTAAATTATATATTCTAATATTATTTAAAGATATTCTGAAACATATATTTTATTTTGTTAATAAAAATAGAGCTAACTTTATTTTGATCCGAAAACGGATTTTTAAACACTTTAAATCAACTTTTCTAAAAATTAAAGGTTTTTTTTCTCCATGATTCTGAATAATAAAAATACTAACAAAGGCATCATCATCCTCATATCAAAACTAATGAAAACCCATACTAGTAAGTAACATCAAAATATAATTGATCAATTCCGTAAATAACATCCTTATATCTTTTCTTGCATTTCTCATCTTAATTTTTTCTTAACTCTCACATAATTCTTCGTCTTATTTTTCAAACAAAAAACTTATATCAGTTTTCAAGTAAATTACAATGTTAGACTTTATGTATGACTTTTAAACAAATTTTGTTTGAGTAATGACAAAATATTTAAAATATTCTTTAACAAACATAAAATTTTCTTACATATTAAGTAATTTAGTTTAAGACTTTAATCATAAATGCTTTTAAATTTGTTTGATGTTTCTTTGTAGAGTTATAACAAAGCAAGTTACCATATTTCCTTTTCAAATTTAATGAATTAATCTTTTTCCTAATAAATGCATTAATTGCCATTAAAAATAATAAAAGAGAGATAATGGAGTAACTTAAAATATCTACAATGAGAGGTTTTTAATAAATTAAAAATAAGTAGTTTGTAAAAATCACTGCCACTGTGCCACATTAGATTCTTTTTATAAGTCAACATGTTTTTTAAGAGAGATGAGCGTAAAGTGTTTTGATTTCCTGCATAAGAACATTGAATTTTATGTTAAATATCACTTTTTTTGAAGAAATTAAATATCATTTTATTAGTTTTTACATATTTTATATTGTTTATCCATATTAAAAATAAAAAAAACATGTTTAACCCAATGAGTTTTATGTAAGAGCAACAACTCTAGAAGCATTGCCTATTTCCTCTCAAAATGAATTGTGGCTTCAAGCGTGTATTTTGATATCTTTTTATTAGGGTCTCTATCGTATGTTTATAGTGGATTTGATCCTTGTTGTATGCAATATGTCTTGGTCATAGACTCATGTAACTCTCATTCGGTCCTTTGGTATACAAGGAGTTTCAATTCTTATAAGAATAGTAATATTTTAAAATTTTCAATATAATATTAACGATGGTGCATAAAACCGTATTAGGATGGTTTACCTTTATTTAGCATTATCTAATTATTTATAAGTTTAATATTTACGATATAAAAAACATAGAAATATCAAAGCAATTTTCTATTAGAGAGAGCAACAGCAACTTCAAGTATGATTCCAAATTAATTATATATCTAAAATTTTAATCTATAAATTATATTAGTTTCCCCAAAATGATTTAAGAAACTTGATATACAAAGCATTCAAAATCTGGTTTCAAATAAGGGCAGCAGATAAGAGTTGGTTCCATGTATCAGGAACCCCAGCAACACACCAATGTGTGCAATCCATTCCTTTGAAAGCATTGAAACTACTTGGATGTCCATCTTTTCTTAATTGAGACAATCTTGTTATATTGAGTAAGGACACCGGTTTCGTAACACCACTCAACACTTGTTCCACCACCATCTCGCCATCGGGACTCCACCTGGGTATGTTGATCCGTTCAACGGAAGCCTTTCTTTTGCACAATTCGTCACCCCCTTCTCATTCCACTCTACTCCACTGTACAATTTTTAAATTTGAAAAGTTAATATTAAAAAGTCACATAATTTAAAGAATTTTATTTTATTTTAATGCCATCAAGCGTTGGATTCTATTAACAACTTTCACTAAACACACATATTTGTTAATTTATAAGAAATCATACATCATGACGTTTATTGTACTGTGGTAATATCATCTACAACAAAATGTTAAAATATATATAATAGAAATTTTGAAAGATTTTTTAAAATAAAGTTACACTTTAATATATAGTTTGAACTAGTTATGAGAAAGGAATAAAAAAAATCTCTATATTTAAAATATATCTTGCGAATTTATTTTGGTGTAGTAAGAGAACGTGTTATTAACAAAACTTGTCTTTAATTGTTTCTAAATCATTTTATAATAAACTTTTGGACTGTTAAATGCATTCAATTTTTAATACTATAATTAATCTTATTGAAAACACTAGGATGTAACTTTTTAGGATTTTTGGCTTTTACTTTATAATTAAAACTTATTTGAAAAAATCAAACAAACAAACTTGTGGATAGGATGGCTATGTTTATGATGATAAATTATTCTCAACTATTTGCAATTATGATTAGGTCACTATGGTAAGACTTAGTTTTTATAACTATAAGAAAGGAAATCATACTTGTAATGAGATGGCGAAACTCCTTGAAAGAACACCGTTGTTTTTTCAGTATCTACATCTGAATCGACCCAATTTGCCCAGGTCTTCAAAGCCTTGTGAAAAGCAGCCATCCTATCCATATCCTTCAGTATTTTGTTATTTATTTCGATATAATCCCATCTGCATTAAACCATATAGCTTTTAAGCTATTAGCAATGAGTGTAATCATATCACTGAAATAAAAATTGTACTTACGGTTGTTTAGCTCCTTCACGATACCACCAAAGCCAAGTATTAAAGATCAAAACGTCATTCTCTTTCCATATATCTCCATCTGTAATGGAATCAAGTTTCATAACCCGTCCAAATTTCTCGTCAACAATGTCTACCAAATAATGAGATAAGAAAAGTGAAATCGAGACTCCATAGTCCTACAAATTCACATCATAATATGCCCATTAAGCACTTCTTCCTTAAAACATATTACATAAAATATAAAATAATGCATAATAACAATTGATGTATAACCTGATATGTGACGGTTCTAATTGAGTTTATAGTTTCATCGGTTATGTTGGATTGAGGTGGCAAGGCAGCATGAAGGAGGCAAACCATTGATTGCCATTGATTTATGCTTACTGAGTCGCCAACATACATTATCTTTTTTCCACTCATTTTCCTTAAGAATTCTTCGCCGTCAAATCTATGTTGCAAGACAGAAGAGGATTGATCAAACTCATATTATTTGTGAATAAAATACATTTGATTTCCAAATAGACATCAAAAAAAACAAACATGAAATCATAAACGAACAAAACACATAACAACTAACACATGTGATTGGATTTTTCTTTTATCGTTTTAATTAGTACCAAAAAGAAATCATTGGAACGAACATTACATATAATGTATCATGGGAATTTGCAAGTTAACGTTATTGAAACGTAACCATGCATTAGACATGAACTGTGACATTCAAGATACGTTTTAGAAAAATAAGGATGCCAATTAATTTGAACTAATACAAACAAAGTCTCAAACTCGTGGGCTACTTTTACGAATACATGATTTTTTTTACATGTTTAATATCTTGAATGATCTTATTTAACATCTAGAGATACAAATAACATGGGGAAGGTTCAAACGAGAAACATGTCAATTTAAGAAAAAGTGAGGAGCAATCCCAGCTACTTATCTCGCGGTTACGGTGGACGTCATCACGGAGGATTGACACGATTCATGGGAGGGTAGAGATTATTAAAGGTGGGGGGGGGGGGACCGGTCAAAGCCGCATTTGTTGATCGAGATGAGTGGTAGAGGTTGCTCCTCGCGTTTTCTTAAAAAATTACATTTTTCGTATGAACCTCCCTCCAAATAACATTCCTCTTTTAATTTTATCAATCTTATAACATGTCATGTCGAACTTTTGCAAAGAAAAACTTTTTCCTATTGAAATTTATATAACAATATATTTGAATCAAACCAAAGATTTAACAAAATATTAAACACCCAATTAAAAAAAACAAACACATATATATAACAATATAACATGCAAAAAAGAACTTGATTTACACCAACATGCTACAAAATAACAGTTGTCCATCAATCAATATACACACATGTGCCTATATATATAGACAGAGAGAAATTGACCTAGGAACATGATTCCAAAACAGATAATAACAATAGATTCAATCTGCACTTTTGTAAAGCAAAGACTCATTTATTTATTTATATATATATATATATATACACACACTTTTGAGATCATATGAGCCTTGTGACATTACATCTTTACAATTGAAACTTCACAACAAAACAGTATCCTTTGGCTGTGAAGGTTCCAATTCTTTACCTTTAAGGGTCTCACATGAACCCTGTGACTATATATATATATACATATAGATAGATAGATAGATGGATATGGAACCTGGGAAGTGGGCAATTGGTGGGTTGCCATCTGAAACTAAGGTAGGTGAGATCGGGACGACCGTACTTGATGCAATCGTATTCCTTTCGAATGTGTGGACATTTCGATGAATCATACATCGGGTACGACTCATCGTACACCCAACTCCCTTCGTATAAATCACATTTGCTCTTATCACACCTTGTAGTTGTTGATAACACAAATGCACACAATATCACTATTAATGCACACCAATCTCTTCCACCCATCTCTAGGATATATATCCCTACACACCCACAAAACACACACACACAATTACATATATATATATATAGAGAGAGAGAGAGAGAGAGAGAGAGAGAATATATATATATAGAGAGAGAGGGGAGAGAGAGGAAAAGGTTGCTTTTGTTTAAAGAGGGAAGGAGGAAGTGATATGGACCACCACCACGTTTGCTAATAACGTTAGACTTCCACAAACGTATATTCATATTCATATATATGATGTTGTGATAAGATGATAAGCTATAAATATTTAAATTTGGGTCAATTCGGGAATTGTTAAAGGAAAAACAATATAGAATAGAGAGACAAGAGATATCATTCTCATTAATCAAAAGCCCTTTATATAGGGATGGATACAAGTAGATAAATACCAGATATTTCAGTTCTAATCTAACTCTAGTATATCTATCTCTATCTCTATCTGTATCTATAACTCTATCGTCATATCCTTTAGACGATGGCACATTTATCCTACAACACTCCCCCTTGTGCCGAGTCAAAGGAGTGGTGGTGCACGACTGTTGCCTCGTTAAAACCTTACGCCAAAATAAAAACCCAGTGGGAAAAATAAAAATATGGCGAAGGAAAGAGTACAACGCACCGGTTTCTTTGTAGTATAGACTTTTCCTTTAGTCTAATGTATTCTCTGATTTGTACATTAATCATGAGAATTAAGAAAACGAGATGGTATATATAGTGTTGCCTCACTAAAACCTTACCCCAAGGAACAAAACCCAGTGGGAAAAATAAAACCTTGGATGAAGGAAAGAGCACAACATACCAATATCACATATATAGTAGACTCCCCCTTTTGTCTACTACTTCCCCTGATTTGTGCATTAATCAAGGGAGTTATGGAAACATTAGTATTTAAATACTTTTTACATGTTTCCCAAACATGGTTTTAGGTAATGATTTAGTAAAATATGTCACATTCTTCTGACATCTTAATTGCTTTACTTAAACCTAGGGGAGAGTTTGTTATAGCTGATAGTATAACCACTTAAGCAGAATATGATTTGTGTTATTTCCCTTGGTATATCTCAATTTCATTTACTTGATACATGATGCATTTTTCATTTATGCGGATAGGGTATTGGTTTAATCAAAGCACTAACTTCTCTAATATGTGTAATGATAATTCTTAATCATATACACTCTTGTAAAGAAATATTACTTGAATAGTTTATAGAGATAGTTGTATGTAAAGTTTGCTTAGTTTACTTACAAACAATAAACGCGTTCCCTGTGGTAATTCCTTATCCAATTTGGGAACAACTTTTGTATGGTTATACATATAACTAATATCAATAAATAATTACCGATGGATTATTACATTAGTCACTCATTAATAGGTATTGAAATTCCATTATCAACCATAACCCTCTTTCTTTAGGGAAATTTTAAGCCCATGTCAACGGTTCCAAATATTAATTTGATATTATTCCAATGACATTGCGTAGGCGCGGAGCTTAATCTAGCTAACAAGTTCATTGAGAGATAATATATGGTCAAGTGTAAAGTACAATAATGCGCCTATTGTACTTAGGTATGGAATTCCAGCTCTGAACACCTCTTCGTCATCATCCTTTAGACGGAATAGATATTTCCTTATATCTAACACTTTGACCAATCATGGGAGTGCTAACCATATACGCTTTGTCCATATTAAATCGCCTGATCATTTGGGGACATATGCGTATTGGTGGATTAATATTCCACAAACTCGATGCAACAACTCAAAAATCGAGTTTTCCCAAGATCTTTCATCTCAAATACAGATTTCAAATAGCTTGTGATTTCTCTTATTTCATCAAGAGTGTTATTATGTTCATAACATTGACATATAAAGCTACACTGACAATCTGAAACTTGTTTTTCTAAATACATACGCAAGGGCACAACTCATCGTTCGATGAATGTTTTAGCTTTAATGAAACACACTTTGTGGTTTAGAGTTATTTAGTTTGGTCAATGTAATTCCGTCAATTACTTTATATATCTCTTAATCTAGATCCCCATAGATATATATTAACCACATTAACGAGCTGCATTTTCCACTTCTTCAGAAACTACTATACTAATTAATTAGCATAAGTTCTAACGTTCATCACAATAGAGTAATTATCGTTGGTAATCCAGGGCGTTGTGAGAAACCTTGCGCCAAAAGGAAGTCTTATACATTACGACTTAATTATTCTCATTACGCTTCTAGAACAAATGATTTATTTATGTCCTACAGGCTTTACAATTGGTTGGTTAGCACTACCGAACCAAATACCTGTTCATTTGTCAAATAATATAATTATCCTGGATTGCTTATTTAGACCAATTTACTCTTGTTGACATTATTCAACTGAGCATGGTTCGATATCATCGTGCTTTATCATTTCATAAGCAACGATATATGCAAATATATCATCATCGGTTATGATCTGTCCAGCGATTCATATTCATTCGAGATTTTCTTGATCTGTGGAATCAATATTAACTTCGGAGCGTCCTCCAGTAATGATTCATGGACATAGTTTATGATCAAAGATAATCTCATAAAAAGTTGATGATAAATATTGGTTGTGCCTTACTCTTCTCTTCCATTTGATGAGTATATATCGAACCAAGTAGCTTCCCCCAATTTCTTTTGGGAGCTACGGCCTCAACCACACCTCCACCATGTGTGATTGCAACGCTCTTTCCAGTGACGTTGTGCCCTTGTTTAGGGACTTTTTTTGACTTTACGAGTATATTTGCAGCTTGTATGTAATATATTGTCACTTCTTATATAACATTAAACGTATCAGGTATCGAGTCTGATTTGTTTGGCTTCAACTTTATATTGTGAAGTTTGGGGATATAATTGAAATATTCCATGACAGTCCTCGTCGTTCCCTTGGAAAATACTTTTTCCTATCTCCCCCTAACGACGGGAAGACTGTCATCAAAGTGACGACCTGCAAATCATGCGGTGTAAGGATCACCCATCAAAGTTTTTAAATAGCGGATAATTGTTGGAGATTCATAACCAACATATATATTTCATCATTTTTATAGACCCTTTTTGGTGCGCTGGTGGGGCGCAATTGGCACATATACTGCACAACCAAACATGCATAAATGTAAAAGATCAGGCTTATATCCAGTTACCAACTGGTATGCATGATATTAGTTGGCTAGTAGTGGGTCTAAAAACAAACTAGTAAAGTTGCATGTAATATTGCAAAACCCATGTATGTAAATTGGTGCGCATAACCAATGTTATAGTTATCATCTACATTCTTTTGATGACAACTTCTACTACTCTATGAGACCATTTTATATCTACACATGGGGTATAGGAGACTTTACATTGATCTCACTATATATATATGCAATAACCATCAAGTTCTTATGATGTAAATTCTCTAGCATTCTAAGTCATGTAGACTTATAAGACAATCAGGGTGGTGAGCCCTTAAACGTACAACTACTGCTAGGAGTGCAACAATTAATGTGGACAATAATACGACATGCGTTCATCGTGTCAAAACCAGAACCATAAAGTACTTTAATGACCCGCTTTCTGAATTTTTATGTCCATAAATATAACCTTGTATTCGTTGTAAGAATGAGATATTTGTGTATTACGTCATTAGCTTTAGGATGGTCTCATTCATGTCTTAGCTAATGATTAGGGTATATAAAACTTCTAGATATTCGATGAGGCTTATTATGATGATGATGTTGCTTCTTGTGCTTTTGAAGTCAACAGTTGCTCTTTCATTTTGCCTTTCGATCGAATAATGTGTCTATGTGTATTTTCAGTACACGGATCTCCATCTCGTGACCATGGTATTCATGATGTCAAAACATATATGTGTCATTGTCCCAAAGTTCTTTATGGTGACAAAAATATAACTTAACAAAGTAGATGATCCACTAATTGACACATTAATTTCTCTAATATATATTCCTTTCATATCATTAGAGTTTATGTATATATACTCATTTCCATTCGTATAATTTGCAATTGATACAAGTATCTTAACAAGGTTCTTATTAATATGACAATTCATCGTCTAAGTATTATGCTGGGGGAAATTAATATTAATCTATTACTTTAGATTATGTGGGAGGTCCCACAAACTTAAATTCTCCTCGATACATTCCTACATGGAACGGAGAATATTGGAGTTTTGTATTTGTTTAGATGTATTTCTTTACATCTACGATGGTGAGAAATTTTGGTGTATATACATATAAATACAACTACTTTAATACATCAAATAAAAATTTCAAATAATCTAATATTCAATTAACATAAAAGAATGATCTAGTTCATAAGAGATGTTTTAAGCTAGTATTTAGTGTAAGCATAAAATTTAAAATGTCAATTATCACCTAAGACAATAGGTGTATATTTGTTCTAGGTATTGAAAAATCCTTTATGACTCTTACCCTAACCCCGACCCTTTGAGGATTTCATCCACATGGCTCGTACATGTTACATGTGTGAAATTGTTTTTAACTTACAATCCTTTGAAGTTGTTACTACCTCTAAGGCTTTCATTTTTTGTCCCAAGAAATTACTTTATCCCGAGATATTTAATTTTATTTCCCAATAAAAAAAACATTGTTATATCCTCAACCACGTGCATTAGGTTATTGATTTTCTCTAGAGGTTATATTTCAGCTTATACTGGTACATTAGTATTATTTGTTGATATATATATATATATATATATAAAAGACGAGAATTACGTTATGAATCATGTCATCTTCTGTGAGTTCCTTGCCACGAAGATTGAGATGTATTGAAGACACAACACTTCTTTGTTAAAATCAGTTACCTCTTGTAATCGAGTAAGCGGGTTTCATTCCGCTATACGATTCATTGGGGAAGTTATATTCGTTAATACTATTTATTCAACTTTTTAGGCATCCTACATTTCTTTGGGTGCGTCTAGTTGAATGTATTCCCTATGAAAGCTAAGACCGATATTCAGTCTCAAGACATGATGGTAATTGCTTGTACCTTTTCATGAGGATAGTTTTTAGGGTCAATATGGAATTAATGGGTTTTAGGTATATTCGTGTACCTTTCCAACAAAGAGTCTTTACATTTGATATTCATATTTGTACTCAAGTTCTGTTGAGTGTAGGACATCAAATAACGGGTAGGTTATTTCAACCATTTACATAAATAATAGCTAAGATATTGTAATTTATGAAGACAAACTATATGGTGCTCATGAAATTCCGTTATCAAGGCATTATATGATTTAAGAATTGGTATTTTCAAACGTTCCTTTTGTTGAAAATGTCATTTTAGTATTTCAATATTTATAAATAAACCGCAAAAACACTTTTGGACTTCCAGGTAAGTAGGGGAATCACGTGGATTACTTGAGTCCCTACAAACCTTAGGCTATTTACACCCGTTTGACAAAATCCATTAGATATCTTGCAATCATTTTGATTATGAAATACATTAATAACATTAATAGTTTTGTGGATTTTGGCATGAGGCGAAAATGTGAGATTTAATTAATACCATTGGTGGGGCATTTTTGTAGGTTTTTGGCAAGAGGCCAAAAGATGTGCGTTTGGCATATAAAACCAATTTTAAGCTTTTGATATCTTAATAGTATTTTAAGAGTCTTTAGTAAAAGACCAAAATATACGAAAGTGTAACTTTCAAAATTATTGTAAAATTGAAGGTTAAGAGTAACAACTCATAATAAGATAAATATTAAAATATATAATATGATAAAAACAATTTAGTTCATCCAAAATTAAATGAATATCAGTCAAATAAAAAAATTACATCTATGGCTAAAATAAAATATCCGTGGGTCAAAAGAAAAAAAAAATATATTTTTCACCATGATATAACATGACTGAAATATCTTGAAGAAATATCTCTATTTTTTATTATAGATAAATATCAAGTATAGAACAAAGGTAATTAGCAAGATTAATAGACCAACAACAACTAAAGATATACATTCGAATAAAAGTCGATCCAAAATAAACAAGTAAGCCTAGCTAAACTTAATTAACCTAGTTTAAAATAAAGAAGAAACGAAACATAACAACTAATAAAAAAAAAACAAAGCAAATAAATATGTTGAACACATATAATTAACAAGCGATCTTGTAATATCTTATATATGCATATCTTTTCATATATTTAGATTATATAGATAACTTAATTATTTTCTATTTCAACGAAAACATAAACACACAGATCATATAGATATATATGTATATAGTGCAAAACAAATATTATTATGATCCAATACATACATATTACTTAATATAGATTACATATTGCGCTAACTAACAACATATTATTCGAAGGTTTAATATACATCTTAGTAAAACAATGTCAAAAGTAAAGAAAATTTTTATTTTGCAAAAACAATAATCGGTGGTCATGTAACCAAGATCATGTTTTAAGATTATCCATAAAGATTGTTTATTTTTTTCTTAAAAAGTGGAGAAGAAAAACCTTAACTCATCCTTCACATTGATGGCTAACTACATGGAGACTGCGGTTTTCAAGAAAGCAAGGAAAAAAAAATTCCTATCAAACAACATCTAACCTTAAGGTCTACTAATCATTAGATATAGGGTTCTAAACTTCTAATATGCAATTAACTTTCATGAATTTATTGACATTCACAATCCGACTTGTATCAATTCGTATAAAACATAGAATATATCCAATAAAACATACCTGATTGATATTATAAGATACAAGTATAAGAATTCTTACTTGGATTGTAACATCGGTGTAGCGACTAATTTAATTATGAAGTTGAAAACCTGAAACTTGATCGACGAATTGACCGCCTTGAGCGTACGTGCTGATAACGTGTTAAAGGAAAAACAATATAGAATAGAGAGACAAGAGATATCATTCTCATTAATCAAAAGCCCTTTATATAGGGATGGATACAAGTAGATAAATACCAGATATTTCAGTTCTAATCTAACTCTAGTATATCTATCTCTATCTCTATCTGTATCTATAACTCTATCGTCATATCCTTTAGACGATGGCACATTTATTCTACAACAGGAATCTAATTTTGTTTTCTTTTTTACGTATAAATAAAAAACAAAGCAAATAAAAGTAAATGGGAAAACATTGTTCCATTTCTTAGAATGGAAGAAAGCAAAAAGGAAAAAGAATTATATATTTTATAATGAAAAAAAAATGTGATTTTTGTAGATATGTTTCTTTTTTGGTCTAACAATATGTAATTGATAAGTACAAGCATCTTCAAGAAACTTATATAAAACAAAGAAAATAGAGATATCATATAATTTTTTGTTCCAACAACTTCTTTAAAATTTTATCCAAAAAATAAAATAAAATAAGAGAGAATGTATTTTTTTTCCCAAAATTTAAATAATATTTTATTAAATATAAATAATAGTATAATAGTATAATGAACAATTTATCTTTAAAATAAAGAATCTCGTTAAAAATAGATGTAACTTCTATTGAAAACTTTGACTTTGGATCTTCGTTATAAAATTCTTTTGAGAAAATTGTTAAAAAGACTCCCATTTTACAATTTTAATAATCCTTATAAGAATTATCTTTTTCTTTTATTTCTTTTCATTCCACATTTGAATAAAACTTATCATATATTTGTTTGTTAAGTTTGTTTGTTAAAAAAAGAAGAAGCAAAAGACAAGTTAAGTTTCTAAGGTGTAGAACGTTCATCATATATATTCAAAACAATGTTTTTATAGATTACCAACAAAAAGAAATTATATTCATGCGTACTGTGGTTGTATAAGGTAAAAATAAGCTATTTTATAAGCTAGCTGGTAAGCTAGTATATGTTTGAATAGATCATAAATTAGCTTATAAGTCAACTTATTGAAATGCTAGTTGGAGTAGTGTTTTATGAATTTTTTGTAGCTTTTTCCAATTATATCCTTATTAACATTAATTGTTATGCTCTAAGATATCTTTTTTGGTAATTTTACATACTCACAAACTAGTTTTTGTTATCAAACATAATTTATTCATAAGCTATCTTATTAGTTAGTACCTAGCTTATTTGTCAATAACTAGTTTATCAAGCTAACGTATTAGCTATTAGTTAGTTTGCAAAGCACAACCTTTATAACAAACATGGAATAAATAGAATAAAATTTGAGATTTTTTTTTGTTGATATTTTGCGGTGATTTTTATTGTCGCATAAAGTCAAAGATCATGGGAGGAAATGTTCACATGTGGCATGGACTGGGAGACATGTGAAAAAACCAAAAGAACCTTTTATTATTCTTTTTACCCTCTTTTGTTGGTTGTCATATTCTATTTCTTTCTTTCTTTCTTTTATTATGATTGGAATATTTTAGTAAAATTTTGTATGCAATAAATGAATCTTGTCCTTTTTTTAAGGGTGTTCGAGTCAAAGTCTGATTAATATGCAGTAATTTTAGAAACTAAACATGGTCCACTTAAATGTCCCCAAGCATTCGTACAAAAAAGCTCAAACTCAATTAGGACATTATGAACCCCTAACCGATAACCAATCCGTCACAACACTAAAAGACAAATCTTGTCCTTGTGATTTGTTGAAAATCTCTATTTTCATTTCAATAATTGCGAAATTTTGGTTTATATTCTCACAGTTTATAACTAAGTTCTATTTTTGTTTTTATGGTTTAAACTTAACTGTTTTCTTTATTTTTATAGTTTAAAGTTCATTTACAATTTTCTTTGTAATACTAAGTATTAGCTTTGAAACATAAAATACATTGACAACAACGAAAACTGAAATTTCAAAATTACGGGATAAAATTTACATTTTCTTAAGGTATGGAGTACCTGATAATCCTCGTTTTTCTCGTGTTATTTTCACTCCTTAACACTCTTTTTCTCATCTAACCCCTCTTGAAACATCCATTTGACACCTAAATAATCTTTTTTGCCTTATTTACCCATTAAGACAGGAAATAGCTAAAAAGTTATGTTTTAAGGTAATTTTGATGAAGTGGGATGTCACCACAGTGTAAGGTCTGTATGTGCAGTATCTTGAAGGGATTTTCAGAATATTTTAATATGAAGAGTCAAATCCAGCATGGGAGGCATGAAAAAGTCAACCACCAACAAGGAGGAAAAGTAGGAAATGGTGAAATGAATAAAATAAGCAAAAAACATAAAGGTTGTTAAACCTTTGGGCAAAGACTCACCACTTTTCTACTATAAAAAGGGGCTTGGAGCAAAGCATTTGACAACACAATACATTCCGATTTTCAGCATTCTCTCTTCAGTTTCTATCTTAGAATTGTAGTTTTTAACTTAGTGTAATTTAATTTCCTGCAATTTACATTCTGTACTTTTTATCATGTGTTCCGTAGTCACAGAGGCGACTGCTTAACATAGCCTTCTGTTTTTAAATCAAATGCAGTTTATTTTCAACATCTTTTACCTTCTGTTTTCTGGTATGGGCAGTAGCTAAACCCCATCCTTGGGTGTGGGTGCGAGCAAAGCCCGAGAGGCATAAATGTGACATTTTGGGTGTTTTTATCCTTTAATATTTTCTCGTTTGGTCATTCTAAGTCGGGACGTTATCTCAACGCGGACAAGCTGATCACTTGTAAGTGTTCATGTTAGACCTAAGACCTCGAGAGGGGCGGGTTCGAAACACGGCTTGAGTGATGCAAAAAGAGTTTGAGAGAACCTTTAATGATCACGAAGAGATTCGGGTCGTTGCATAATTGAACCAAGGCAAAAAGTGTCCTCAAGCGGATGTCACGAAGAGATTCGGGCATCTTCTTTTGTTGGACCGAGCTAGGATCTTTAAGGTCCACTTGGTAAAGTTAACAAATTGAGAAATATTAATTGTGAAAACTTTATAATAAAACTAGTTTGTAAACCTTTATAACGGAGCTTCGAGAGGAGAAAGTTATTTAGGAGTTATTTACGGACCGGTCACGTTAACCAAATCTTGTTAAACGGTCTCTTGGGCGAAAGCTTGCACCCGTACCCATCTTTTTCTTATTGTTAATTAAATCCTTTATTTACTTGTCATTTATATATCTGTCATTTACATATCTACTCTTTATTTATCCGTCATTTACATTTCTGTCATTTAAATATCTTGTTATAATCCACCAAATCAAATCAAATCTTTATAAAACTTTGCACCGGATTAAAGTACGATTCTCTAAATCTCGATACCGCCAATCCCTGTGGAACGATACGTGGGCTTACCACATTATTACTTGAGTTAGCGAACGCACGTCTGGTTTATACTTGGACTAGACCTGTGGTGCTTAGGCATTTATTACGCGAACAACAGTACCAAACCCTCTCAACAAGGTGACTCCAAAATGGTCACAGGAGTAGCGGGAAACACCACCCCCACCCTCCAAAATGCACATATGATCCATTTTTTAGTGGTAACACTTGTATTTATATGATATTTTTTGAAATAGTGTTTTTATAAAATAGCTAATGAAGATGTTTTATTTAAAAATATTTTAATAAACTTTGACACCCAAAAGCACCTGTATATACTGATTGTAACTTTTAGATAGAATGTTCTTTTTTTTATTTGGTCCTATAAACTTTGATACTTTAAAACACTATATAATGACACCTTTTTATTTTATGCGTTTTATAAACTAAACTTTGTTGTAGTATGTGGTCCACTTGAAAAATAGTATGAATAAGTTGTATCATTTAATTGATGACAAATAAAGAAATTATGAGTAAAAAAACACCATATTCACCGTAATGAACATACACAAATATTTTTAATGCACCAAAGTTTCAACCCAACTAATCTCAATCCAACCCAACCAGGTTGGTTGGATTAATTGGGTTGAGATTTTTAAAATCGCAAACATTAGATTGGGTTTTCAAATGCAACCCGATCAATCCAACTCGTGTCCACTCCTAATTATTAGGATGTTCACAACCTCATGATATTGTATTTAATAATATATATTTTTATATAGTGAAAATCATTTGCAACTTATATCTAGCGTGAAACCGATGCAACCTATGAAATTCTATAAAACTTTATGAAATGTTTTCATACTTAACATGAAATATATGGAACAATCTATGTATATTTTTCTTCATAAAACAATGAATTACTAAAATGAAGTTAGACATTATAATTGGATCCGAGAAGTAGGTGAAGAATCGTGTTAGAAGGAAAATTAATCGGAGAAATATAAGAAAGAATATAGACTATTGATCTCTCCATCCATTAATTTCTTGTGATAGAGAGTTAATCCATCGTATATCAATGCATCTCATCTTGCTGCATCTAATTATAATGTTCATTTAAGGGTGTTGAACCATTCTTATAATAACTCTATTTTTCATCATAACTAAATCTTCAAAACATTAATCATCATAAGTCTTTTTACAAAACATTGTTAAAAGTGTCATAAGCAAAAGATTTTATGATAAAATCTAAGTTTTGTGGTAATCTCACATTAAGGTGGTTGTGAACCATTTTTTGCGTAACAAGCTTTTTTAACAGTCGTAACCTGTTAGAAATTTGGATGGAGTGTTAATAACAAAAACTGTATAAATTAATTACTAGTAAAACTTTGAATTGTAATAATAAATTATATGCCAAGTTTATAACAACTCCCAACAAAAGTAATATGATGGGATAATTAAATTAAGGTCATCACTGAAGTTTTGCAAAATATCATATAAATCATGAAACTAGTTTAACTAAAATTTATTTAAAGTAATATACTTAAATATATACATGTTTACACATCAAATATGATCAAAATCTTACAGAAAAAAAGAAATGAAAAAGAATATAAAATTCTTGTTATTTTGTAAAACTCTAAAACTTAATTTTCATATCTAATCACAAATTTGAAATATAACATAACTCAATAGACTTGTATGATACAACTTTAAAACAACCCTACCCAGCTACCCCCCACACTACAAGTTAACGTCAATGTCATGCCAACTACCTTACATTGACGTCTACATGTGTCATCTCATCTCTTCCTTATCGTTGCCCCACCATTACCGTTGCACATGATTAACCTTTTCTTTCCTTCACGACAACCCCCTCTTCTTGTTGTTAGCGGAAATCCCTCGCCGTCGGTCCCCTGGTAAAGAAAATCCTAATATTCTTTTTGTTATTCAAACTTTTATGTATATCTTTTAAATACTAAATTTGTACATTCTTATGTGTATTTTGATTACCAAACACCGTATACCTTGAGGGGTTATCTCACTAATGAAAATACAAGATTTCGCAAGTTCCGTTTTGCAACTTGCAACATGTATCTTTTCTAACTCAAATATGATCTTGGGAAATTGATTTTTGAAATTGGCATGGGACTCGTATAATGGTTGTTGCGACTTGCAGAATGACTTACCAAATTATACTTTATCTTTATTAAAAACTACATTTTATAAGTTGTGAAAGAGACTTGGATTGTTTTGTTTCAAATATAAAAACTCTCGTGTTCCTATAAAATGAATAATCTAGTCAATATCTGGGATAAAAGGATTTTCAACAGATTTTCTATAATTTCTTTAAGAAGGTGGTTGGGATTGGTTATTAAAATTTCTTATTTGCTTATTACTGGTTGGAATAAAAAATAAGTAATTTTGGGTATTTGGATAAAAACTTAAATGATATCAACCAGTAAATAAGAAGGTTTTTACTTTTTAAGAACTTAAAACGTTTTCATAAAATTTTATAAAAAAACAATATCACATTCAAGTGATTCAACATTAAAACATTACATTAAAATTAAACTATTACATTTAACCATTAAAATATGAAACAAATAATCCAAGAAAATGAAGCACAAAGTTTATATAATTAGAACATTTTCACAATAGTCCCTTGACTTTCTTCACAATTGCTCAACTACCCTTAGAATCCCATAAAATATGAGGTGCAGTCCCTCAAGATCCTTTTTACAAAGCTTTGCATAAATAGTTCACCAATAGTCCTTCAAGAATCAACCTTCATGCACAACTACCCTTTAAACTTCAGCACTCTTACAATGTAGTCATTCAACAATTCTAGAAGCTTTATTTGACCCTTCAACAAATAAATCGAAATTGAACAAAGAAATCCTTTAAACTATGAATCTGTCAAGATTGCAACAACTAACATTGAGTTTAACAAGTTTTAACTTTTTTAACCAACAATAATTAAATAAGCAAATACATATAAGTTGGGCGGAGCGGTCACCCCACTCAGCAGGATGATGGTGATGTGATAGCAGGGTGAAGGGAACCACCACCAAACACCCCTCCTAGGTCAATATTTTCAACAAGTAGGGGTTGGCCAATTCGTGGGAGAATTCCTTTTTTTGTCTCTCTCTCTCTCTCTCTCTCTTTCTTCTGTGTCTATCTCTCTTTTCCTTTTTTTTTCTTTTTTTAAAGGGTTAGTGGGGTAAATGGGTGAAATGGTGAGTACTACATATATTTCATATGGATAAAATAGTGAAAGAGAGGTAGAGTAAAAAATTGACATGGCAAGAGGGAGGTGAAATGGTGAGTACTACCGAAATTTCATAGGGATAGAATGGCGAAAAAGAAAAGGAGTAAAAAGCTGACATGACAAGAAGAAGGTGAAGAAATGAAATGATCACCGCTTCCCTACCTCTAATATTGCTAAATGCACCAAAAACAATCTAAAACCTTATTCACACATATTACCTTCACAAGTAACTTTTCACATTGCCAATCTATAGAATAACCAAATTCCACTAAACATGGGTTGTGTAGTTAAAAATCTTAAACAAAAAACCCAAGATCCTCAAAAGGGGCTGAATCAATCAGGTCAGACTCAGGCTCATAGAAGTTGACTTTTAAGTATTTGACTATGTCCATTTGATTTTCAAACCTCCTTTTTTCTCAAATTGAATATGTAGCAGTAAGCTGCCAACCATTTCACTCTCTGATCTCCAATCTGGACTATCCAATTACGATTTTGACATCCGATTTTGAGGTAATTTGGATCCCTAAACCTTCACTTTTTCACTTGCTACATTCTCTTTGATGCTTTAATCGATCTTAAGTTTCAATTTGGTTCTTAATTAACAACAATTTATGCTGCATTGCTCTTGTTTCAGTTTCAAGTAATCGTGTAGTAGTAATCGTTCTTCTTGATGGTTTATGGAACTGTTTTTTAGCAATTTAGGTTAAACATCTAGCTTTTATGCCAAATTTAGGTTAAACATCAAATTTGAGTTCTGATCAGATGAGAAACTGGTGATATTTGATTATTTGGCTGCAATTTACCATTGAATTTCTAAATTTGCGCTCTAAATTAAAAGTTCGATTTTGCTGGCTTAATTTAGAAAGAAAAGCTTATTACTAAATATTTGTATCATTTTCTAAAGGTAAAAGTAAAATTATGAAAGAGAATCAACATCTCATCTCAAAATCTCAGCAATCTCACTAGTGACTGCTTTTGCTGCTATAATCCTAGTAGTTGTGCAGATATCATGTTTGTCCCCAAAATTGTTGGCTTTGTACTTTGAATGACTTGGTATGCATAATCTTGCTTTGTTTTTATATTTTTGCCTATATATATTTGCTAAGCAGCAATGCTTAGGCGCTGCTTGGTTGGTTTTCCATTAAGTTCTGTATGGATAAAGTTGTCTGTGTAGATTAATCTGCCTGTATAGACTAAAAGGTTTTTGTTGGGAGAGTTTTTTCATAGATGGAAGAAACGTGTTTTTTTTAATTGGGAGCGACAGGTATAGAAAAACTTGGTTTCTGCATAATAGCTCCTCCCTAAAAGGTTACTGGATAAGCCACTTCCTATACCATTAAGCCACCACCAAACAGTCATGTATAACTAACATCATAAGCTATGAGTCTCATCAAGCTAATTAAGCTGCTAACAAGCAGGCCCTTACTCTTTTATGTCTAAATATTGGTAGAGTTATCATTTGGGTAGAGAGGAAGGTTCTGGTTTAACTTTTTGCTCTTGCTGATTGATGGGAATTCTGCCTTTTCCTCGGTTCTATATTGTCCATTGGTTAGGCATATATACATTTTTGGATGGAATAGTTATAACTAGATACGCAGGACTTTTTTTCTGGTATTGTTTTGTTGGTGCAAAAGTTTGCTTTGGATGCCACCGATTCCAATAACTTTTTCTATTGTTATATTAAATTTATCTGGTTAGTTAGATGAACTAAGTGATTATGCTTATCAATAATAACTGGACCAACACTCTTCAGCTTGAATTGAACAGCTATGCATCTTAAGCTTTGAATTGGATAAAGAACAGTTGATTGGGTATATTTTCATGTATTGTCCTTACCTTTCTATATTTACATTATGTAAATCTGAAATAGAACTCTCTCTTAGCTGTAAGTAGCATAGCCATGAGTTAGATGATATCATTCATATGAGATTGATCACATAGATATAACGAGTGTAGTATGCCATATCCAGTCCTAACCTTGATACTTGTTTGCTTAAGTGCTACTAAGCTTTGTCATTCTTTAGCAACCATCAATCTTGTCTTTCCCTCAGATTATTTGGCCATTATTAGAATCTATTTTTTCATATTGTAGCTTCCTGCATGTTTATATGCCCAATTTAATCCCTTCCTTGTTCTCTTTTCGATATATCCTTGCAGGTGCATCTATGCCCTATGGCTTAACAAGGTTTTGGTAATGCAACAGAGTATAGATCATAGTAATAGATGAAATTACATTAACAAACTGGAGCAGACAAGTGATTTTGTTCTATGCCAAACTAGAGGAAATGGGCATTGCAACAATTCCAACTCGATATTTGATTGTTATTTTAACGTTCGTCTGTACCGCTGTATGTTACATCGAACGTGTGGGCTTCTCAATTGCATACACAGTTGCTGCCGATGCTGAAGGAGTAAGTCAGTCAAGCAAAGGCACTATACTTTCAACGTTCTACTATGGGTATGCTTGTTCACAGGTCCCTGGTGGATGGGCAGCTCAGAAAATAGGCGGAAGGCGTGTACTACTTCTCTCATTTATACTATGGTCTCTAACTTGTGCTTTGGTACCACTTGATCCAAACAGAGTGATGACCTTAATTATAGCTCGATTATTGGTTGGTGTAGCGCAAGGCTTCATTTTCCCATCCATCCACACTGTTTTAGCTCAGTGGGTCCCACCACACGAAAGATCAAGGTCTGTTTCTCTAACAACATCAGGAATGTACATGGGGGCAGCCATGGGCATGCTTCTGCTTCCTAGCGTTGTGAAGTTTAGGGGCCCACAATCCGTATTTCTTGCTGAAGCAGCTTTAGGTGGCATGTGGTCTCTCCTTTGGTTCAAATTTGCCAGTGACCCGCCTCGCTCACAGCATCCAAAAGCAGCCGCATCTGGTTTCGGTGAATCGTTGCTGCCGGTCAAAGAGGGTCATAACGTAAAGACTAAAAACGATAGAACCAGTCAGATTCCATGGCGGAAAATCTTTCTCAGCCTACCCGTATGGGCTATTGTTGCGAATAATTTCACCTTTCATTATGCTCTATACGTGCTTATGAATTGGCTACCGACCTACTTTGAGCTAGGTCTCAAGTCCAGTCTTCAGGAAATGGGCTCTTCGAAAATGATGCCTTATTTAAACATGTTCTTATTCTCGAATATCGGTGGGGTGATTGCCGACCATGTGATAACGAAAAAAATCATGTCTGTGACGAAAACAAGAAAGGTTTTGAATACCGTAGGATTTGCAGTGTCTTCTGTTGCATTGATTGCAATTCCGCATTTCAGAACACCGAATGGCGTGGTGCTCTGTTCTTCTTTGGCTCTCGGTTTTTTGGCATTAGGAAGAGCCGGGTTTGCAGTAAATCACATGGATATTGCTCCTCGGTATGCTGGCATCGTGATGGGGGTCTCTAATACAGCTGGGACTTTAGCTGGCATTATTGGGGTTGGATTGACTGGTCAGCTGCTTGAAGCTGCAAAAGCTACAGATTCAGATCTTTCGAGTCCTGATAGCTGGAGAGCCGTGTTTTTCATCCCGGGATTGCTCTGCATTCTAAGTTCACTAGTGTTTTTGTTATTTTCAACTGGGGAGAGGATATTCGACTGAGGTATGTCTGTTTTCTTAGCTGATACCATGCTAAAATTATATTATATTATTATAGTTATAGATTATATGATATACCACCTATCACTTGTTGTTCCAGCATTACAATTTTTTAATAGAGATATGTTCAGCTTTATAGTACTGCCAAAGAACACATGTTCTAAAAATACTCAACATTCATGTTCTTTATATAAAACTTGAAATAATGAAGTACCCAAAAGTTGGCTTATACACACAGGCACCGTTACATGTAAGCGTCTGTTTGGTATGGAAGATTTTTGAGGGATTCGGATTTTGTAGAAGGATTTGGAATTTGAAGGAGTTGGAGTTTTTGTATGTTTGGTTTGAGGATTTGGAATGGAATTGAATTCCATTATTTGTAGATATACTATAAGAAAACAAATTAATAATAATTAAGTTACCTTTTATCAATTGATTATTATGTTTATGCTTGTCACGTTCAGTTCATCTTGTGTATGTGCGGTATTCCGTTAAGTAACTTGGTGTAGATTTTTACGTGTATGAGAATACAAACCGTGATGTTTTTCCCTTGCTGTATCTAGTAAAACCATATATGTTCCAACTACAATAGAGTTATGGTACTAGCACTTTAATGCATTTTGGGACAGGACTAGACTTGGTGGGGGCAAAAACGCATTTTTTTTCTTCTTCTCCGCTAAAATAGGTGAAACAAAAAAATCAGGGACATTTTGGTAAATTACTAAACTAGTCATGTCAACTAAAACCATCCGCAATTCTTTCACCCATCTACCTTCCTCTTGCTTGTCGAGTCTCGCACTCATTTGAGGACCTTCAGGTTTGGTGTCTTAGTAATTAAGTTCATTTCACATATCAATAGGATACATCTGTAGAGTTAGTTGTCTACTTAAGCACAAAGGATGCAACTTCTTAAACAATCGAAAATAGACACGCCATAACCACTACTTCGAGAGAGGTTGACGTTAACATGAGAAAGTGGTTAGATCTGATGCACCATATTAATTCTCTTCTAAAGCGCAATTCATGGAAGGACATGAGATTAAAAGAGATCAAGTGTTCATATCTATTTCTCACGTTTCTCACACCATCCTTCACCAGTTCAAGAGACTCACATAGTATAGGTTGGGGGTAGTGACCAACGGCTACGAAAGATGCCACCACAAGTATAACGAATAGTTGCTGATAGTACCGGATCGAGACTTTGCTCAATCAAATTCAAGGATGGATTTAATAGATGTGCATCCACTTTAATTTGATATGCTCTGGTAAGTTGATAAAAAGTGGCTACACTCTATTAGTACTATCATTGTATTTGACATTATAGGTTGCAAGTTTGAACCCTTTAGACACTCTTTTAATATTGTAGTAACAATAGAAGAGAGGAGGAAAAAAAACATTTTTTTAATGTGACTGTACTTTTACTTTGTTTATTTCATATTATGGTATAACTATTTTATGCACTTCGAAATTTGTCTTGATTTGCCTTTGGGGTTTGGGGTTTGAGTTTCAGGGGTCAAAGCTTAATGGTTCATTTTTGTATGTATCAGATAGGTAGGATAGGATAGAACAATTGTTTAGCGTTAATAAGATGGAACTGTATAAAACATAACAAATAAATTGACCAATTTGAGTTGTCTATATTTTATATATTTTGATTAACCTATGTAACTTATTAAATTATGATAAAATAAATATATTTATAACAAGAGTCCTATTCGGTTGTTAACCACTAATTTTGTGTTAACCTTGTTAACTAATCACAATCATAGATTATAACACATCAACGGTTCCTATTAAAAGGAAAATTTAATTACAATAGTTAATTACTTTAATTAAAAAAAAGGTAGAACACAAGTGCAGAGGGGAAAAAACGGAATACTCCAAAACCTTACAATAGGTGTACACGGTTGAACTCCGGATAAGTCGGCCGCATGATTCAAAATTGAAATAAAGAAGCGAAAATTGGGGGAAAGCTTGCAAATTTCGATTTTCAAACACACAGATACACATTTAATTACGAACACGATCTACTCCTACCATGCAAGAAGACGAAATTCTAAAACCGACGAAATGAAGGTAAAAACTAAAAAAATAGGGTTTATTTGATTAGTATTCGGCTGTTTAACAAAGTTCCCTTCAACAAGTTCACGAACTGACGATCACAGCTGAAAACACATGTGTTTATGAGATGATTCAGTAAGCACATATGAACAATTGCGTAGAACACATGTGTTTATCAGATGATTAGAGTCCATGTGTTTATCACGAACTGACGAACACATGTGTTTATTAGATGATTCATAAGGATGCAGGTGTAGAACACATGTTTTTATGAGATGATCCAATAAGCACATCTGAACAATTGTGTAGAACACATGTGTTTATGAGATGTACCCGTGTGATTATGTCAAATAAGCACAATTGATTTACAAATTGAATAGCATGTTGTTGTAAAGTGATACATATTTGTGCAATCAGAAATATAAAACACCTGTGTTCTAAATACCAATCGGTCTAATTAAAAATATGTTGTTCACAAGGGAAACACATGTGTTCAGTTTAATTCATATATGTACACGTGTTCAGTTAAATTCATATATGTACACGTGTTTTCAACTCGAATTCTGGACCGAAATCTCATGAAATTTCATATTCTTCGCACAGCAAAAAACTGAAAATCCGCAGAAACATAAAAATAAAAAATAAGAAATAAAATTTCAGTTTCAAAACAACGTAACTGCCATATATATGCCAAGCATAATTATAGGAAACAACCCAACAATAATTAATTAAGCAAAATTCCGAAAATACCCTTACAAATTACAACCAACGGGATGAGGAACCAAACTAAAAGATTGAATTTGATTGGTAGAAAATAGTTAACAAGGTTAACACAAAATTAGTGGTTAACAATAGAATGGGACTCTTTATAACAAAATATATCATTAGAACGTTTTAGTGAAAACGATTAAACTAAAAATAATAAGTTTGTTTATTTTATATTATTTTATTATTGACACTATCTAATAAATTACATAAATCGACAAAAATATAAACACATATTTTGTGGACAATAAAGTTTAAATATAATGAATAAAATGAGACAAGTAAAGTTGAATGAACATAAAATATAATGAATAACATGAGACAAGGGAAGCGTATTTGATGTTTCAAAAGAGACTTTGGTTTTGTCTTGAGAAAATATAGCTATATTCTACCTCGTTCCATGGGGTGGGAGCAGCACACATCGGTTCCGCTTTGTCTGTTTTATATAAAAATCATGTCAAATGTGAAAAAATATCCAAATTGTACCTTATTTTATCCTTTCCAATGTATGAAACGTTCTTTTCACTATTAACCATCCATAATAGATGAATTATAGCATACACATGAACCCACTAAACTTATTCTAAAATCTACACCAACATTCACGACGGGACGTGAACCCACAACCACAAAGAAGAAGACACCTTACCAAACCCCAAATACCACTGGGCTACAAGCCCTTTGGCTTAAGTTTGTCATATGTTCATATATATAGTTTTGCAGAATGAGTTTTAATTAGTATTTATTCTAAAATCAATGTTTTTCCTCTTTGTTTTGGTGATGAAGTAGAGTTGAAATAGTTTGTGATGTAGTCTTGAACCATCTATAGAGATTTTTTTTAATCATAATAATCACCATTACAAGTCAAAGCACATCACTCTCTTTACAAATTACAATTTTTACGACTATACTTTATGTAAATAGTAGCACCCTCTATCATAACCATCTGTCATTTTGCAAAGATATTTAACAAAGATCCAAATCAAAAGGAAGTTAACTTTCTTTTCTTCTATTGCATGGCTGGTACCTGAAATTGAAATGCATGTTAATTGAATAACTTTGGTAATATATATGTTTATAAAACAACTTACTCTATAAAGCATCAACACTTGAACAGTAACAAAATATCATAAGGGTGATAACAAGGGGACAAATCATATAGAACCCATTTAAAAGTTTGAAATTGTAAAACCAGTCTGTATATATGGTATGCATGCAATCTTCTATCTATGAAACAACACATGCAAACATCTAGTGTTCATATCATAGATGAAGCACAAAAATGTGTTTCTACATGAAACAACAAGGGGTCGTTTGAACGTCTGAAAACTAAGAGGTTTGCAGACTTAAAACAATTTGTTTTATTTTTAAGAAAAGGCCTGAAATCCTCCTACCATCTTTTGAAATTTTAAGGGGTGCACCATCCACCTCTTATCTTTTAGACGTGAATTTTAGACTTCAGACTCCAAACCTCTTAAAAACCAACCGACATCTAAGAATCTTGACTCAAATAAAACTCATAACCAACTTCTAAACTAGAGCAAAGTAGACTGCATCTAACAAGCAAGTATGAACATAATATACGAAAAATCATACCACCTGAAACCGAAAGCAGATTCACACACCAGCAAAAGATGCAATGAACGGAAAACTACCAAACTTCTTCGTTACCGGAACAGGAGCGCAGATTGATGCCAAATCATGGATCAAACGAAGAGTCTTTAAGACGATATGATATTGTAAAAGCTTCCCAAACACATTCATCACAACATACGAATCCTCTTCCCTTTCTCCCACCACAACACACCGTACAACGAAACAAAACTGCTTGGCAGAGATCCACCAACTTTCGTGGAATAACTTCCCAATCTCATCAAGACTAACAACGTACTTAAACTGCCAACCAGAACACCCCGTCCTCATCTCGTGAACAACCAGCTCACGAGAATCACGAACCGTGTACACCAGCACCAAACGACCACACGACTCAAACAGCTTGTAATCACAACACGTAATCCGATCTAACGTTCCAGGAGCTTGTACGCTCGTTAACGATGGATGCTCCTGCTCTATCATATCTAACCTAAAATGCAAACCTCCATTCACAATATCCAGCCAATGAATCGCGTTATTCCAATACACGCCATGGTAGAACCCCGTGAAACATCGGATCGGAAATCGATCACGACAAACGCTCCAATTTCCGGTTTCCGAAGAGTAAATCTGTATCTCAATGTAAGAACCTAGATCATCATGCATATCTTCAGCACAAACCACTTTATAGTGAGGAAACCTAACAGGATCATAAGCTAGTTTCATACCGCCAATTAGACCGATGAAATTAGTGTAATGGCGTTCCGGAAGCATCTTAGAGAGATTAATGGACGGATTGTATACGTAGAAGTTATCAGGCAGGTTACAGCACAGAAGCAAACCGTTACAGGACTGTAAGATCTCGATGTTACCTGCGTTAATGGCGCGAAAATCGGAGGCGGATTTGGCCGGAATTCTGGCGTCTAGTGGTACGAAATCGTATCCGGATGAGGAATTAGGTCGTCGGAGGAATAGGCCGGAAGGCGGATCGATGTTAGCGATTCGGCTCCGGCGGAGAGTGAAATCGGGATCGGTGATGAGAGATAGCCAGCGTTTGGATACGGATTTGAAGAGATGAAGTGAGATCGCCGGTAATCGGAGTAGGATTTCGATCAGAAGGTCGTCGTTGGAGGTGACTAGGTGTGGAGATGATGAGAGGGATTTATCTCCGGTTGTATCTGTGATCTGCTTTTTGGACGGTCGGTCGAGATGTGTCACCGGATTTAATGGCGAAAGAAGTTCCGACGAACTTCCGGCGATGGCTTCCATGGAAGAAGTATGATCAAAACCCTGCTTCATTTCTGTTTTAGAAGAAAAGGAAAGAAAAAAAGCAAAAAAAAAAACAATAAAGCAAAACTAACTTTTATTTATTTACTTAAAGGTGGGGTGGTTCAATTGTGAACTCATTTTTCATTGTAAACGTAAGGACTATTAGGGTGCGTTTGGTACGCAGACGGGACATGACATGACAGAACAGGACAGGACAGGTGTCCAACGTTTGGTAAGTTAGAACAACATAGGACAGGACAAGCCAGAACATGTTAAAATGACCAGTTTACCCCTGATGAGCTGTTTACTGTTTTATTAATAAATAATCAATTTAAATGCATAATAACAAAGAATTTAAAGCCTTATAATACTGTTTTATTGATAAAGTCTATAAGTTGTCGCCGGAAGTAGCAGCCGCAGGTCGTCGGACATCGCCGAAGAGGGAGGCGGAGGTCGCCGGACGTCGGACGTCGCCGGAGGTAGCAGATGCAGGTCGCCGGAGGTAGCAGCCACAGGTCGCCGGACATCGCCGGAGAGGGAAGCAGAGGTCGCCGGACGTCGGACGTCGCCGGAGGTAGCAGCCGCAGGTCGCCAGACATCGCCGGAGAGGGAGGCAGAGGTCGCCAGACGTCGGGCATCGCCGGAGGTAGCAGCCGCATGTCGCCGGACATCGCCGGAGAGGGAGGCAAAGGTCGCCAGACGTCGGACGTCGCTGGAGGTAGCAGCCGCAGGTCGCCGGACATCACCGAAGAGGGAGGCGGAGGTCGTCGGACGTCGCCGGAGGTAGCAGCCGCAGGTCGCCGGACATCGCCGGAGAAGGAGGCGGAGGTCGCCGGAGGTAGCAGCCGCAGGTCGCCGGACATCGCCGTAGAGGGAGGCGGAGGTCGCCGGAGGTACCAGCCGCAGGTCGCCGGACATCGCCGGAGAGGGAGGTAGATCTGAGGTCGTGAAATCGAAGAGGAGATGGAGCTTGGGAGAAAGCGGTTGAAGAAAAAAGAAGGGATATTTAATTAGGTTTCTTATTTTAGGGGTATTTTGGTCAATAAATTCCTTGTTCCACTTAGTTCCATGGGTAAGGGGGTGGACACACTTGTCCCATGTCTTGTGCTAGTGTGTTCTACTTAGTCCAAGGTTGGGACGCGCCAAACGCAGGACAGGGCTATCCTGTCCTGTCCTGTCCCACCCTGTCCAGTGCACCAAACGCACCCTTAGTATCGTGTGACGTGACAATATTCAGTTAAAATATTCATGTTTTATTCGGATTGAATAAAGTTTTATTTAGTATGTATATTCATACTGAATAAAGCTTATGTGTGTTAGGGTAAAAATCTACAATCGCACGACGACCAAATATAATCGTAAGACAAATGTTAGGACAATGATCCTGTATTAAGATAAGGTCCTGAGACAAAACCTAAAAGAACTATCGAACAAAGATCATTAAACATCGAACATATACATCGAATAAGTCGAACGATATCCACAATATCGTACGACAATACTAACGAATAAATATACAAAGTTTATATGTTTGATGCAGGTAAGCTGATTATTATATCTAACAATTGTCCACCTTTGAGGAAATCGGAAATTGAGTACTATGCTATGCTTGTTGAAGTTCATCACTACATCGAACAAGTCGTAAGTTATGTATCGTTCGACAGCATCAAGATCGACCGTTACAAGCAAGATTCTCGCAGCAGTTACAATCTGGACATTAACTCTCAGCAATACCGTTGGACAGTTACTCTCCAAGCATTAATTGAAGACAATAACGTTGGACGGTTACGATTCACTCATTGATGAGCCACAATACCGTTGGACCGTTATTATCAAGCCACTATATAAGAAGAATCAAGCCAGTATTTCAGGACACGAAGTCTATCCGAAGCTCACAAGTTTTATAATCATTATTCTTGAGAATCATCTGTAATTTACATTCGATTTCATAGTTCTCTCCGTTGTAATCGTACGATCAAAGCTGTATACTTGAAGGATGTTAGGGTAAAAATCTACGATCGCACGACAACCGACTATAATCGTAAGGCAAATGTTAGGACAATAGTCCTGTATTAAGATAAGGTCCAGAGATAAAACCTAAAAGTACTATCGAACAAAGATTATTAAACATCGAACATATACATCGAATAAGTCGAACGATATCCACAATATCGTACGACAGTACTAACGAATAAATATACAAAGTTTATATGTTTGATGCAGGTAAGCTGATTATCATATCTAACAATTGTCCACCTTTGAGGAAATCGGAAATTGAGTACTGTGCTATGCTTGTTGAAGATCATCACTACATCGAACAAGTCGTAAGTTATGTATCGTCCGACAACATCAAAGATCGACCGTTACAAGCAAGATTCTCGCAACAGTTACAATCTGGACATTAACTCTCAACAATACCGTTGGACAGTTACTCTCCGAGCATTAATTGAAGACAATAACGTTGGACGGTTACAATTCAATCATTGATGAGCCACAATACCGTTGGACCGTTATTATCAAGCCACTATATAAGAAGAATCAAGCCAGTATTTCAGGACACGAAGTTTATCCGAAGCTCACAAGTTCTAAAATCATTATTCTGGATAATCATCTGTAATTTACTTTCGATTTCATAGTTCTCTCAGTTGTAATCGTACGATCAAAGTTGTATACTTAAAGGACATCACCCCTGATTGGTGATCATAGTGCTCTGTCGACTTATCTTTTAGGTCGACCGCAGGTTTTTTCCTCCGTCGTGAGGTTTTTCCTGCGTCATCAAATTATTTGTCTTACTTTACTTTCTCGCACTTATCATTGATTGTAATTTCTTTCTCTCGACGGTTAAGCCTCACACAAAATTCTTTCGACATCGAGTTGTGTAATTTTTTACATAAACAGTTTGGCGCCCACCATGGGGCTCCGTTTTGAGAAAAATTTCATTCGGTGAAAAGTGCGCCTTAGTACTAACCTTTTCTTTGAGTTCTCTTTGAGCTATTTGCGCAGGACAATGGATAACGGATTCATAGCGTCACTCCAACAACAATTGCAAGAGGCTAACAACGAAATTCAACGTCTTCGAGCTCTACCTGGACCATCGATGACAATCCCAATGTCTATCCCTCCACCATATCCTCCTCAACATCTAAGACCACCGCTTCGACCACAGTTCAATGCCTCAATGCCATTTTCAACTGTGAACCAACAATACAACAACGTACGACCATCTTTACCACAGTTTACCCCACCGATACCTCATGGCCCGCCACCTATGCCTCGAGGTCCACCTTCTATGCCTCAAGGAGCACCCATGTTCACGTTCGAGCCTTTTTCCCAACAAATTCCTATTCCCGGTCATATACCCACAGTTACTAGTTCCACCATTCATACGACAATACCACCCAGTACCGGAATTTCTTCTAGCTGTATTCCAACGATCCCTATAAACGTTGAAGATCCTCTAAACGTACGACTGAAATCCCTGGAAGAACAAAACCAAAAATTGTTCGCGTTACTCACAAAGCTACCCGGAGCAGCAGTACCTGTTTATGTAAAAAATTACACAACTCGATGTCGAATGAAACTTGTGTGAGGCTTAACCGTCGAGAGAAAGAAATTACAATCAATGATAAGTGCGAGAAAGTAAAGTAAGACAAATAATTTGATGACGCAGGAAAAAACCTCACGACGGAGGAAAAAACCTGCGGTCGACCTAAAAGATAAGTCGACAGAGCACTATGATCACCAATCAGGGGTGATGTCCTTCAAGTATACAGCTTTGATCGTACGATTACAACTGAGGAAACTATGAAATCGAATGTAAATTACAGATGATTCTTTAGAATAACGATTATAGAACTTGTGAGCTTCGGATAGAACTTCGTCCCTTGAAATACTGGCTTGATTCTTCTTATATAGTGGCTTGAAAATAACGGTCCAACGGTATTGTGGCTCATCAATGATTGAATTGTAACCGTCCAACGTTATTGTCTTCAATTAATGCTCGGAGAGTAACTGTCCAACGGTATTGTTGAGAGTTAATGCCCAGATTGTAACTGTTGCGAGAATCTTGCTTGTAACTGTCGATCTTTGATGCTGTCGAACGATGCATAACTTACGACTTGTTCGATGTAGTGATGATCTTCCACAAGCATAGCATAGTACTCAATTTCAGACTTTCTCAAAGGTGGACAATTGTTAGATATGATGATCAGCTTATCTGCATCAAAGATATAAACTTCATATATTTATTCGTTAGTATCGTCGTACGTCATTGTCGTCATCGTTCGACTTATCCGATGTATTCGTTCGATGTTTAATGATCTTTGTTCGATAGTTCTTTTAGGCTTTATCTCAGGACCTTATCTTAATACAGGACTATCGTCCTAATATTTATCTTACGATTATAGTCGGTCGTCGTACGATTGTAGATTTTTACCCTAACAATTTGCCCCCAAGATTTAGAGAATAATTCTATTTTATCTAAATCTTTAATTCGCTGGACAAAGAGTAAAAATACGTTGTCTAACGGTCGAATAGACGTTAGAAATATAGCCGTTATCTAGCCGTTAGCCTGGACGCGTGTCTTCTAACGGTTAAATGATGACGCGTGGCACGATTATCCCTGATGACTCATTTGATTCAGTTACTATAAATAAGGCGTTTGAGAATTAGAAAGGATTTTACAAATCTCCTTAATTTTCAAAACGATTTTGCGAGATCGTAATCCGACCTTATTTTCGGCAAATATTTCGTGCGACTAGGCTTTATAAGGTACTTTCTTCTCTTTGTTTCATGCGTTTGAAGTCTTTAGCGAAGAAGAGTAATAGAGGTTTAGAGAAACTTTAGGTTTACTCGTCTAAAAAATAGTTTAAACCGATTAGATTTCATCATGTCGTCGGAGGTTAAGAGTTCGATTGTCGAGAGCTTAGAAGTAGGAGATTTAAGGGAGTTAGCAGGACTTCCTGAGAATGCCTTTGTGAGGGTGGCCGGAGAGATCCGTCCAGCGGATGCTCCGAAGGGTTTCTTTGCTCTTTTTGAGTATCCGTTCAAAGTCGGATTTCGATGGCCATATTCTCCTTTGGCAAGAGCTTTTATGACTCGCTTTGACGTGTCTCCGGGACAGCTGATGCCCCAATTCTGGCGAGTCATCTTGGTGATCGAACGGGTGACCAAAGATTGGGGTCGTCGTGCGTTCTCTGTGGATGACCTTCTCTCTGCTTACAACGTGACTAAACTGCCCTACAACCGTTATGGGTTGTTTCCTAAGGGTAGGAATGACACCATGCTCGTTCATCGCACACAAGTGAATGATCGAGGGTGGAAGTCTCGTTACGTCTTCGTCCAGACGTCTTCGGTTACTGACGAGTCTTGGGTTGTTCCTGAGTGGAACTCGAATGGTAATTTAGGCGTCTATCTTTATTTTTATACATTTTTTACATGATTTTGATGACTAATCGCCTGTTTTCTTGCAGTTGTTAACTTCACGTTTGAGACGACTGAAGAGTCCAGCGAGTTGATCTCACACTTTCTGAGTTATAGTGTGACGGATCGCACGTATAGAACGTCGAAGGGCGGCGAAGAGAGCGACATTGAGCCTGAAGTGCAAGTCATCGAGGAGACGGATATGGAAGGTAAATATCGTACGTCAATATCTTGGTTTGTATTAGTTTTGTTTGATTTTAACTTTGTTTTTCTGTGTAGGTTCAGCTTCCAAGAAGGCGTCGACGATGGAAGCGGCTGCTCGTGCTGCCAAAAGGAAGGCTGCGGCCCAAGAGGGTTTAGTGGCTAAACGTACGAGGTCGTCGTACGTTTCAGTGGACACCCCACCTAAGGATGCCAAGCGAAAGGCTGAAGGTGGGATAGAGGCTATCCCTCTTAGCTATGCCCCTCCTGCAAAGGGAGAGGTGCGTCCAGCCAACCTCCTGTGTCGAAGGTTGACAAGGGCAAGGAGAAAGAAGGGTCTGGTCTTACGACCATGACGATCCAGATCCCTTCTGACTTCATGGTGGATGACGTGATCAGGACGGCGGCCACTTTCCCTGTCCTGGAGCAGTTTCACGTCCCTGCTCAGAAGGCGCGCATGGAGGAGGCCGACATCGAAGACCTAGATGCCTCCATTGCGGGTATCTCCTTCCTGGTAAGTCCTTGTCGTACGTTTTTTTTGCTTTCAGTTTACTTGTACAGCTTCTAATCCTTTCTTTTTTCTTTTGTATAGGCCTTGCAAACTAGTCTTAGCCTCCATACTCGGATGGCTAAGATCAAAGAGGAGTTGGCGTCGAACCAGAATGATGCCAAGGTGGCCAGGAAAGAGGCCGACAAGGCCAAAAAGAAGCTGGTCCAACTGACCGACGAGGTTAATGCCAAGTCGGTTCAGATTGGGGATTTGGAATCCAAGCTGGAACTCAGCGAGCAATTCCAAGTTCAACAGCGGGAACGGCTGAAGTTGGCCTTGGATCGTACGAAGGAGCTGGAGAAAGAGCTACTAATCGTTCGACGGGAGAGGGCTGAGAGAGAAGAAGCGTTATCGTCCAAGATCCAGGAACTGGAAGATGACGCTGCCTTAGTCCGTGTGGTCGCACGCACTACGGTCATGCGACGCGTAGCTGCTGGGACCGTGACTTCTCAGATGGCGAAGGACGAGGTGGCATCTTTTGTTCAGGTGATGGGTTCTGAAGACCTTCTTGACGAGGAGGATCTGAAAGGCCTGGACGAAGAAAAGCCTACGGAAGTCAAGGATGCAGGTGTCGAGGAGGAGGTTCCTGAAACCTCTGGATCCGTTCCTGCGCATCCTCTGGAGACTGAAAAGGTTCCCGTTGCAGATCCGCCTTCCACCAATGCTCCTTTAGAATAGTTTTCTTTTTGTAATCGTAGAAAAATTTTTGTATTCTGCCGTTTTTAGGCAAGAAATATTTAATGAATGAAATTTTGTTTGAATAACGTGTGTTTTAACTTATCACTTGTTGTGTTATTATAACTTTTATCATGCGTTTCAGCTCGTGTCGTGCGTTTTAGCTTGTATCGTGCGTTTTTAGCTTTTACCGTGCATTTTAGCCTGTATCGTGCGTTTTTATCGTGCGTTTTAGCTTTTATTTTTGCATGCATTTGTTTAAAGTCCTTAGACTTGATTTAGAAACGTTTCTTTTGTACTCATGAGAGTATTCGTGCGACTGGCGAGTTGACTTGCGCTCTTGCGACATAATCGTGCGTTATAGCGGTTACCTTGCGATCCATGCGATTTTTGTCGTGCGATTCCTGCGATAAGCATGCATTTAGTCGTGCGATACTTGCGTTAATCGTGCGATCCATGCGATTTATCGTGCGATACCTGCGAAAAAGGATGACTAAGGGGTGGCCGTTGGCTTAGCCAACGGCGCTCCGATGCTTAAGTCAGTAATGGATAAGGAATAAATCATATGTAAATAGGTTTAGAAATAATACCTTTTGAGGTGATGGGCGTTCCAGCTTCGTGGGATTTCCATACCTTCCATAGTCGTAAGTTTGTATGCTCCATTTCCAATGACTTTGGAAATTATATAAGGTCCTTCCCATTTGATGGAAAGTTTTCCAGCGTTTGGCTCTTGAGTGTTTTGAAACACATGTCGTAAGACATAATCTCCAACTTGAAAAATTTTTGCCTTTACCTTTTTGTTGAAGTGTCTTTCGACAATTCCTTTCTGTGCAGCCATCGTTCGTAGTGCTTTTTCTCGGATTTCTTCTAAGGCGTCAAGATCGTAGGATAAATTTATTGCATTTTGATCATACGTGCGACTTCTGGCAGTTGGTATTTGAGCTTCGATTGGCAAGACTGCTTCGCATCCATATATCAGAGAATACGGAGTTTGTCCAGTTGATGCTCTAGGTGTCGTACGATTTGCCCATAAGACAGATGGCAATTCTTCTACCCATTTTCCTTTTGCTCCTTTCAACCTCTTTCGGATTGAATTGATGATGACTTTGTTGCTCGACTCTGCTAACCCGTTAGATTGTGGATATCTCGGAGTTGAAGTGATTAATTTGATTCCTCGGTTTTCACAGAACGTACGAGTCTTATCACTTATAAATTGTGAGCCGTTGTCGCACATGATTTCAGCTGGTACCCCGAATCTATAAATGATGTTTTTCTGAATGAAAGATATGACTTCTTTATCTCGGACCTGTGAGAAAGCACCAGCTTCTATCCATTTCGAGAAGTAGTCGGTGAGTACGAGTAGATAGACTTTTTGTCCAGGGGCTGGAGGTAATTTTCCCACGATGTCCATTCCCCATCGCATGAAGGGCCATGGAACTAGAACAGAATGTAAAGGTTCAGATGGTCGATGGACCATGCTCGAATGTTTTTGACATGCGTCGCATCGTTGGACGTACGTTATGGCATCTTCTCGTAGAGTAGGCCAATAGTAACCTTGTCGTGAGATTCGACTAGCAAGACTTCTGCCCCCTGCGTGATTTCCACATTCTCCGTCGTGCATCTCTTGGAGAATTTTATTGATTTGTACTTTATTTGTAACGCATCGTAGAAGAAGTCCTGTCGTGGATCTTCGATAAAGTTGATCTTCAAAGATTGTGTATCTTGAAGCTTTCGATCTTGTTTTTCGAGCTTCCATTTTATCTTCAGGTAGTTGGTCGTGTTTGAGGTAATTCCATATGTCGAGCGACCAATTGTAGACTTCCTCGTTCATCTGCACTTCATCCCTTGCTGCAATTGATGGTGTCGTAAGATGAAGTATTGGGATATTTTCCATGAATGGATCTTGAAATGCAGATCCCAAATTGGCTAGCGCATCAGCTTGCATATTTAGATCTCTTGGTATTTGTTCGATCAAGAATTGCTCAAATCGTGCGATTCGATCTTTAACGGCCTTGAGATAACTCATCATCTTCGAATCTTTTGCTTGAAAATCTCCATTTATTTGGTTTACCACCAATAGAGAATCGCTTCGAACGTGCAATTGCTTTGCCCCCAGTCTAAGAGCAATATCCAGTCCTGCGATCAAAGCTTCATATTCTGCTTCGTTGTTTGTGGCTTTGAATTCGCATCGTACGGAATACACTATATTTCCCCCTTGTGATGATTTTAAGACAATACCTAACCCACATCCTCGTACGTTTGAGGAACCATCAACGTAGAGTACCCAAGGTTTGTTGTCTGAAATCATCACAACTTCATCGCACGTCGTGGGTTCCAGTCCTGGAGAAAACTCTGCCACGAAATCTGCTAGTACTTGCGATTTGATGGCCGTCTTGGGTTTAAATTCAATGTCGAACCCACTGAGATAAATGCTCCATTTGGCTAGTCGTCCTGTCAGTTCTGGTTTTCGAAGCACCGTCTTGAGTGGATAATTGGTCACAACAATGATATGATGTGACTCGAAGTAATGCCTTAGCTTCTTTGCTGCCGTCATAAGACCTAGTAGCAATTTTTCCATTGATGTGTACCTGGTTTCTGCGTCGAGGAAAGATTTGCTGACATAATAGATTGGTTGTTGTCGTTGATCTTCTTCTCGCACAAGTACTGCACTTGTCGCATTTTTGCTCACTGCCAAGTACAACTGTAGACTTTCTCCTTCGACTGGTTTTGTCAGCAGTGGAGGTGATGTCATATATTGCTTCAGTTCTTGCAAAGCTTTCTCGTGTTCGTCTGTCCATAAGAAGCCTTGATTCTTTTGTAGGACATTATAGAACAAATGGCATTTATCCGATGATCGTGAAATAAATCGGGTTAAAGCTGCCACTCGTCCTGTTAACTTCTGGACTTCTTTGACATTCCTTGGAGATTGTATCTCTACGATAGCTTTGACTTGTTCTGGACTTGCTTCGATTCCGCGTTGCGTGACCAAGTACCCCAAGAATTTTCCTGCTCGTACTCCGAAGGAACATTTTGTTGGATTGAGCTTCATCTTGTATTGTCGTAGGATATCGAAGGATTGCTTTAAATGTGCAACGTGATCGATCGAACGTTCTGATTTCACAAGCATGTCGTCGATATAAACTTCCATTGTTCGACCAAGATGTTCCTTGAACATCATGTTAACCAATCTCTGATATGTTGATCCTGCATTCTTGAGACCGAATGGCATAACTTTGTAACAGTATATGCCTTTATCGGTCATGAACGCAGTCTTCTCCTGGTCGTCCGTGTGCATCAATATTTGGTTGTATCCTGAATATGCGTCCATGAATGTCAACAATTCATGTCCTGCCGTCGCGTCGACCATGGCGTCGATATGGGGTAAAGGAAAAGGATCTTTTGGACAAGCTTTGTTTAGATCCGTGAAATCAATGCAGACTCGCCATTTTCCGTTCTTCTTTTGTACGACGACTACATTAGCCAACCATTCTGGATATTTGACTTCTCGGATCTTCCCTGTTTTAAGCAGATTGTCAACTTCATCGTTGATCACTTTATTTCTTTCAGGCGCGAACTTGCGACGTTTCTGCTTAATGGGTTTGAACGTAGGATCCACGTTCAATTTATGCGATATAATGCTTGGATCTATTCCGACCATATCTTCGTGCGACCATGCAAAACAGTCTGAATGTTCCTGCAAAAAAGATATAATCGTATTTTTTATGTCAGGGGGGAGCGAGGCTCCTACGAAGACTTTTCGATCAGGATGTTCAGGATCAAGGACGACTTCTTCTAGCCGAAGGTCGTCGTTCGATTTCCTCTCATCCTGGCTCTGTAATTGCTAGATGTCCTGCGACTTTGTCTTCATCGTAATCTTGTAACATTCTCGTGCGATTTTGTTTTCACTAGCAATCTCTTGAATTCCCCATGGAGAAGGAAATTTAATCTTCTGGTGGTATGTCGAAGGAATTGCTTTCATCTCGTGGATCCAGGGTCTTCCAAGAATAACATTGTAAGCTGATTGGCAGTCCACAACGTTGAACTTTGTTTGTTTGTTGATGCCTTTGGCGTAGACAGGCAAGATGATTTCTCCGAGAGTGTTCATCGGGTCTCCATTGAATCCAATCAGAGTAGTACTTCGTCGTACGATTTCTGACCGTTCGATTCCCATGACTTTAAGAGTATCTGCAAAAATAACGTTAGCCGAACTACCTCCATCAATCAATATTCTCTTAGTCGAACAGTTTCCGATTGTCAACTGTATGACTAGAGCGTCATGATGTTTATGATGGACCCCCTGTGTATCGTCTTGGTCGAACGTGATTGTCATTGCATCGAGCTCTTTTTCTGTCTTTGATTTGGCTTCTCCGGGGATAGGATGTTCGCTTGGACCATCTCGTGCATGTCGCTTTGCAGCTGAATATGTAAGTCCACAAACTTCTGATCCTCCGGTGATGCAGTTTATGACTTTTGTATGAACTGGTGACGCTGGTCGTCCTTGTTCTTCTGGGATGAGGCCTTTTAGATGCCCCTTAGATTTCAAATATGAAATCTCCTTCTTTAAACTGATGCATTCATCTGTCGTATGACCATGATCCTCGTGAAAGTCGCACCATCTGTTCTGATCTTTGTCCTTGCTTGGTTTATCAGATTTCTTTGGCCATCGTACGTTTGCATCAATCTTTCGTAACGAATCCACCAAATCTTTCGATGTACCTGTAAAATTGTAAGTAGATAACTCTGGATATCGTATTTTAACAGTACCTTTGCTTGGTCGAGTTTTCGACTCGTATCGAGGATTTCCAATCTTGTTTACTCTTTTATGCTTAAAGTCATGTTTTTGAGCACCAAGAGGTTTCTTTTCTGCGGAATGCTTTCGTCGGAAGAGAGCATCATCTTCTATTCTCATGAAAGCTAGTGTTCTAGCTCGTACGTCGTCGAAGTTTTCTGGTGGATATTTTGTTAATTCCAGATATAATCCAGAGGAATCTTCTAATCCACGCTTGTATGCCTCGATTGCTGTTTTCACGTCGCAATTCTTTATTTCAATCATTGCTGCATTGAATCTGTTGAAGTAGTCGCGGATTGTTTCTCCAGATTTCTGTACGATATAGTACAGGTCGCTGGTCTGCTTCTCCATCTTACGACTGCTAGCAAATTGTCGAGTGAATTGGTTCACCAATTCTGCAAACGATCCGATACTTTTTGGCTTTAGGTTAATAAGCCATTGTAATGCTGCTCCTGTTAAAGTTGATCCAAAGCTTTTGCACATGCAGACTTCTTGATATTGCGCCGGTATAGGAACTGTCCACATAAGTTGCTTGTACTGTGCTATATGTTCGACCGGATCTGTGATTCCAGAATATTTTGTTGCGAAAGCTGGTATAGTATATTTCTTAGGAACGTCAACAAGAGCTAATTCATCAACGAACGGTGAAGCCTGAAATCCAGTTTTAGGTTCGACTTCGACGGGTACTGCTGCTCCGGGTAGCTTTGTGAGTAACGCGAACAATTTCTGGTTTTGCTCTTCCAGGGATTTCAGTCGTACGTTTAGAGGATCTTCAACGTTTATTGGGTTTGTCGGGATACAACTAGAAGCGATTCCAGTATTGGGTGGTATTGTCGTATGAATGGTGGAACTAGCAGCTGTGGGTATATGACCAGGAATAGGAATTTGTTGGGAAAAAGGCTCGAACGTGAACATGGGTGCTCCTTGAGGCATAGAAGGTGGACCTCGAGGCATAGGTGGTGGGCCATGAGGTATTGGTGGTGTGAACTGTGGTAAAGATGGTGGTACGTTGTTGTATTGTTGGTTCACAGTTGAAAATGGCATTGAGGTATTGAACTGTGGTCGAAGTGGTGGTCTTAAATGTTGAGGAGGATATGGTGGAGGGATAGACATTGGGATTGTCATTGATGGTCCAGGTAGAGCTCGAAGACGTTGAATTTCGTTGTTAGCCTCTTGCAATTGTTGTTGGAGTGACGCTATGAATCCGTTATCCATTGTCCTGCAAATGGCTCAAAGAAAACTCAAAGAAAAGGTTAGTACTAAGGCGCACTTTTCACCGAATGAAATTTTTCTCAAAACGGAGCCCCACGGTGGGCGCCAAACTGTTTATGTAAAAAATTACACAACTCGATGTCGAATGAAACTTGTGTGAGGCTTAACCGTCGAGAGAAAGAAATTACAATCAATGATAAGTGCGAGAAAGTAAAGTAAGACAAATAATTTGATGACGCAGGAAAAACCTCACGACGGAGGAAAAAAACCTGCGGTCGACCTAAAAGATAAGTCGACAGAGCACTATGATCACCAATCAGGGGTGATGTCCTTCAAGTATACAGCTTTGATCGTACGATTACAACTGAGGAAACTATGAAATCGAATGTAAATTACAGATGATTCTTTAGAATAACGATTATAGAACTTGTGAGCTTCGGATAGAACTTCGTCCCTTGAAATACTGGCTTGATTCTTCTTATATAGTGGCTTGAAAATAACGGTCCAACGGTATTGTGGCTCATCAATGATTGAATTGTAACCGTCCAACGTTATTGTCTTCAATTAATGCTCGGAGAGTAACTGTCCAACGGTATTGTTGAGAGTTAATGCCCAGATTGTAACTGTTGCGAGAATCTTGCTTGTAACTGTCGATCTTTGATGCTGTCGAACGATGCATAACTTACGACTTGTTCGATGTAGTGATGATCTTCCACAAGCATAGCATAGTACTCAATTTCAGACTTTCTCAAAGGTGGACAATTGTTAGATATGATGATCAGCTTATCTGCATCAAAGATATAAACTTCATATATTTATTCGTTAGTATCGTCGTACGTCATTGTCGTCATCGTTCGACTT
>CM058041.1:99738973-99785970 GCA_030169165.1 Centaurea solstitialis
TCCACGTTTCATCTCCGGTCATCCACGTTTCATCTCGTTTCATCTCCGGTCATCCCCGTTTCATCTCCGGTCATCCCCGTTTCATCTCCGGTCATCCCCGTTTCATCTCCGGTCATCCCCGTTTCATCACCGGTCATCCCCGTTTCATCTCCGGTCATCCCCGTTTCATCTCCTTTCAAGCATTGAACGATGAAACAAGTTTCATAACAAATTACAGAAAACAAATCGAAGCATTGTTGATAAACTTGAAGCGTTGGTGAAATAGAAACATTGTTTTTAATTAAAATATTAAATTACATTACAATTAATACTAATAAAAATTTAATATTGTTAAAGAAAAAGCAAAACATAACAATAACAAAGAATAGAGAGAATGAATCAGTTATTTCTCATTAATCATAAACCCTTTAAATAGGGATGAGGTTACATAGAAAAGGAAACATTCAATATGGTAATTTCTAATACATAGAAAATATTCTCTCCATCACTTCCTTTTGATGATGGCACATAATCCTACAACACTCCCCCTTGTGCCGAGTGAAAGAAGTGGTGGTGCACATTCGTTGCCTCGTTAAAACCTTACGCCAAAATAAAAACCCAGTGGGAAAAAATAAAAATATGACGAAGGAAAGAGTACAACGCACCGATTTTCTTTGCAGTATAGACTTTTCCTTTAGTCTAATGTATTCTATGATTTGTACATTAATCATGAGAATTAAGAAAACAAGATGGTATATGCAGTGTTGCCTCACTAAAACCTTACCCCAAGGAACAAAACCCAGTGGGAAAAATAAAACCTTGGGTGAATGAAAGAGCACAACATACCAATATCAAACGTAGAGTAGACTCCCCCTTTTGTCTACTACTCCCCCTGATTTGTGCATTAATCAAGGGAGTTATGGGAACAGTACATGTTTCCCAAATATGGTTTTACATAATAATTTGGTAAAATGTGTCACATTCTTCTGACATCTTACTTGATTTACTTGAATCTAATGGAGAGTTTGTTATAGCTGATAGTATAATCACTTAAGCAGAATATGCTGTGTTATTACCCTTGATGTATCTTAATTTCATTTAATGATACATGATGCATTAGTTCCATATATGCAGGTAGGGTATTGGTAGAATTTAAAATACTAACTCCTCTAATATGTGTAATGATAGTTCTTAACCATGTACACCCTTAAGCAATCTAATATAGAATAATACTGTCGGAGTAGTTTGAATAGGTAGTTACATAAAATTCGCTTAGTTTACTTTCAAGCGATTGGTATATTCCTGATGGTAATTCCTTGTCCAATTTGGGAATAACCTTTATATGGTCAGATAGATACTTAATATCAGCAAATAATTACTAATAGACTATGACATTAGTCACTCATAGATATGTATTGAAATTCCATTATCAACCTCAACCCTCTTTCTTTAGGGAAATTATAGTCCCATGTCAGTGGTTCCAAAATACTAATTTGATATCATTCCAATGACATTGCGTAGGCGCTTAGCTAAATCTAGCTAACAAGTTCACTAGAGATACATTATATGGTCAAGTGCATTTTCTAAAGTACAATAATGCGCCTATTGTACTTATGTACGGAATTCCAGCTCCGAACACCTCTTCGTCATCATCCTTTAGACGGAATAGATATTTCCGTATATCCACAACTTTGACCGATCATGGGAGTGCTAGTCGCATGCGCTTTGTCCATATTAAATCGCCTGATCAGTTTTGGGACATACACGCATCGGTGGATTAATATTCCACAAACTTGGTTTCATAGCTCAAGTAGCTAGATAAAACCAAGTTTTCCCAAGATCTTTCATCTCAAATTCAGATTTCAAGTAGCTTGTAGTTTCTCTTATTTCATCAAGAGTGTCTATTATGTTCATAACATCGACATATAAAGCTACACTGAAAATCTAGAACTTGTTTTTCTAAATAAATACGCTAGGGCACAGTTCATCGTTATAATAATGTTTTGGTTTTAATAAAACGCACTTTGCGGTTTAGAGTTATTTAATTTGGTCATTGTAATTCCATCAATTACTTTTATATATCCTTTAATCTAGATCCCCATAGATATATATCAACCACATCAATGAGCTGCATTTTCCAGTTCTTCGGAAACTATTATGCTAATTAATTAGAATAACATTTTAACATTTATCACAAAAGAGTAATTCTCTTCGTCAATCCAGGGCGTTGTGAGAAACCTTGCGCCAAAGGAGAGTCTTATACTTTATGACTTAATTATTCTCGTTACGCTTCTTAGACAAATGATTTATCTATGCCCTACAGGCTTTACACTTGGTGGGTTAGCACTACCAAACCAAAAACCTGTTCATTTGTTAAATATTATAATTATCCTGGATTGCTTATTTAGGCCAATTTTCTCTTGTTGATATTTTTCAACTGAGCATGGTTCGATATCATCGTGCTTTATCATTTCATAAGCAACGATATATGCAAGTATATCATCATTGGGTATGATCCGTCCAGCGATTCATATTCATTCGAGATTTATCTCTGGAATCAAAATTAACTTCGGAGCGTCCTCCAGTAATGATTCATGGACATAGTTTATAATCAAAGATAATCTCATAAAAGGTTGATGATAGATATTGGTTGTGCCTTGCTCTTCTCTTCCATTAGATGAGTATCTATCGAACCAAGTAGCTTCCCCCATTTCCTTTTGAGAGCTACGGCCTCAACCACACCTCCACCATGTGTGATTGCAACGCTCTTTCCTGTGGCGTTGTGCCCTTTTTAGGGACTTTTGACTTTACGGGTATAATTGCAGCTCGTATATGTTATATTGTCACTTCTTTTATAACATTAAACGTATCAGGTATCGAGTCTGATTCGTTTGACTTCAACTTTACTTTATGAAGTTTGGGGATCAAAATGAAATAGAATGAAAACATTCCATGACAGTTTCCGTCGTTCATTTGGAAAATACTTTTTCCTATCTCCCCCTAACGACGGGAAGACTGTCATCAAAGTGACAATCCGCAAATCATGCGGTATAAAAATCACCCGTCAAAGATTTTAAATAGCGGATAAATGTTGGAAATCTATAACCAACATAGATACTTCATCGTTTTTAATGACCCATTTTGGTGCGCTGGTGGGGCACAATTGGCACATATACTGCACAACCAAACATGCATAAATGTAAAAGATCAGGCTTATATCCAGTTACTAACTGGTATGCATGATATTGGTTGGCTAGTGGTGGGTCTAAAAACAAGTCAATAAAGTTGCATGTAACATTGCAAAACCCATGTATATGTATGTAAATTGGTGCGCATAACCAATGATATAGTTATCATCTACATTCCTTTGATGACAACTTCTACTAATCTAGGAGACCATTTTATATCTACACATGGGGTATAGGAGACTTTACATTGATCTCACTAAATATATATATATTGCAATAACCATCAAGTTTTTATGATGTAAATTCTCTAGCATTCTAAGTCATGTAGACTTATAAGACAATCAGAGTGGTGAGCCCTTAAACGTACAACTAGTGCTAGGAGTGCAACAATTAATGTGGACAATAATACGACATGCGTTCATCGTGTCGAAACCAGAACCATAAAGTACTTTAATGGTCCGCATTCTGGTTGTTTATGTCCATAAATATAACCTTGTATTCGTTGTAAGAATGGAATATTTGTGTATTGTGTTCTTAGCTTTAGAATGGTCTCATTCCTGTCTTAGCTAAGGATTAGGGTATATAAAGTTATCGGTATTCGATAAGGCATATAGGGGGTGTTTTTCTTGTGCTGCAGAAGTCAACAGTTGTGTTTCCATTTTTCCTTTCAATCAAATAATGTGTCTATGTGTATCTTTAATACACGGATCTTTATGTCATGACCATGGTGCATATATGGTTATGTATATGTTCATTGTCCCAAAGTTCTTTATTGGTGACAAGATATGATTTAATAACTTAGAGAATACACTTATTTGACACATTAATTTCTCTAATATATATTCCTTTCATATCATTAGAGTTGATGTATATACCCATTTCTATTCGTATAATTTTCAATTGATACAAGTATCTTAACAAGGTTTTTATTAATATGACAGTTCATAGTCTAATTATTATGCTGGGGGAAAAATAAATATTAATCTATTTCTTTAGATTAGGTGGGAGGTCCCACAAACTTAAATTCTCCTCGATACATTCCTTCATGGAACGGAGAATATTAAGAGTTTTGTATTGGTTTTGATGTATTTCTTTACATCTATGATGGTGAGAAAATCTAGTGTATATATATATGTAAATACAATTACTTTGATATATCGAATAAATATTCAAATAATTTAATATACGATCAACATAAAAAAATGATCTAGTTTATAAGAGATGCTTTAAATAACTAGTATTCGGTGGTAGTACATATATACCAATGTTTATTTTTAAAATGTCCATTATCTCTTGAGTCAATAGTTGTATATTTGCTCTAGATTTTGAAAATCCTTTCTGACTCTTACCCTGACCTCAAACCTTTGAGGATCTCATCCATATGGCTCATAAATGCGTGAAATTTTGTTAACTTACAATCCTTTGGAGTTGTTTCCACCTCTAATGCTTTCATTATTGATTTGGGGAATTTTCTTTATCCTGAAATGTCTAGTCTTTGTCAGTCGAAAAAACATTGTTATGTCTCTCAACCACTTGCAGTAAGTTGATCATTATGTCTAAAAGTAAATTCCAACTTATACTAGTTCGTTAGTGTGTTTGTTGGTATATAAAAGAAGGAAATAATGTTATGGATTATGTCATCTTCTGTGAGTTTCTTGACACAGAGATTAAGACACGTTTTAAGATACAACATTTCTTTGTTGAAATCAATTACCTCTTGTAATCGAGTAAGCGAGTTTCATTACGCTATACGATTCATTGGGGAAGTATATATTGGTTAATACTATCGATTCAACTTTTTAGGACATCTCATAGTTCTTTGGATGTTTCTAGTTGAACGTATTTAATTTCCTATGAAAGCTCAAAACATGATGGTATATAAAAGGTGGAAATAATGTTATAAATTAGATAATCTTCTGTGAGTTCGATGTCACGAAGATTGAGTAGTTTTTTTTTGAGACACAACATTTTTTTGTTGTTGTTGAAATCAATCACCTTCTAATCGAGTGAGTTTCATTCCATAATATGATTAGATTAGAAAATACATGGTAATATACATCCCAATTTTCTTTTTCAGGATGTCCCACAGTTCTTAGGGGATTCTAGGTATCGATGTTCCATATAAAGATTGTGATTGATGTGTCGTCTCAAAAATCTCAAGGAATTTCTTGTACCTTTTCACGAGGTTGGATTAGGGTCAATAGGAAGTTGATGGATTTTAGGTATATTCTTGTACCTTTCCAGCAAAAGAGTCTTTAAATTGGATATACATTATTTGTACTCAAGTTCTTTTGAGTTTAGGACATCGATCCAAGGTATCAACTTTAGCATGAGTTGGTTCAGCCATATACATAGATAATAAATAAGGTGTAATTTATGAAGACAAAATTTATAGTGATCATGAAATCCCGTTATCATGGCAGTATAAGATTTAAGAATTGGTATTTTCAAACATTTCTTTTGTTGAAAAATGTTATACTGGTATTTCATTATTCATAAATAAATCGCAAAAACACTTTTGGATTTCCAGGTAAGAAGGGGAATCACATGGATTACTTGAGTCCCTACAAACCTTAGGCTATTTACACCCGTTTGACAAAATCCATTAGATATTTTGCAATCACTTTGATTATGAAATACATTAATAACTTTAATATTTTTGTCGATTTTGGCATGAGGCCAAAATGTGAAATTGAATTAATACCATTGGTGGCATTTTTGTAGGTTTTTGGCAAGGGGCCAAAAGATGTGTGTTTGGCTTATGAAGCTAATTTCAATGTTTTGATATCTTAATAATATTTTGAGAGATTTTGTCAAAAGACAAATAAATGTTGATTTTAAAATAAAGTCAAATTTAAGCTTTTGATAAAAAACCATAAAATATGGGGGGTTGGAAGTGTAACTTTCAAAATTATTTATAAGATTCAAAAAAGATATGAGTAGGAACTCATGAGAATAAATTATTGTATTTAATTACAACAATTATGAAATAAGATACCGATCCTAATTAAATAAAATTATGAATAATACCGAAGATAGGAACATTTGCGTAGGCAAACAATTCAAATACTTCCAATTAAGTAAACTTAATTAAACAACAAGTTCTAGTAAATTGAATGAACAAGCTTTCATTGATATATAATATTAGGAAAAAGAAGTTGTAAATAATATATTTTGAAGTTTAGAGACGAGGTTTATTAACCCCACAATCTTGGTTATAAAAAAAAATAGCTTAATCTTATTATGATTGTAGCATAAATATATAAATATTTTTTTCTTAAAAGGAATTTTTTTTTTCGTAAAATAAGAAACACACTGTTATTAATTTTGGTATTGTTGGTAAAATCAATTCGATAATTAAAAGATTTGGTTTTGAAAAACCTAAATAAGAAAAACAGATCTTTAAACTTGACGAACAAGAAAAAAAAAATTATAGTTGTTTTATTACATAATTTAAAACTAATAAATGCTATGTAAAAATCTTTAATTTTAAATGCATAAACACAATGAAGTAAATATACAACTATTTATATTTATAATAAGAAATTATATATTTAAAATAATTCTATCATCAAGAATATGAAAAACCAATTTTAAAATAATATTCACGATAAAGTTAAACAAATAACTAAATAGGATTATGATTGTAAATAAAATAAAACAATGTTCGTATGACAGAGGGTTAGTAGCAGATTATAACATTTTTTTTTTCATCTACTAACATGAACAAATATAAAAATTTGCTATCAAGTCAAGGTAATCCAAATACAAAACAATTGCAAACGTACCTGATTTGGTTGACGGGATTATTGCATAGATGAGATAATTTTGCAATAAAATAACGATTGGTTGAAAGTAGGAGCATCTACAGTCATCTAGAGGTGGCGGCGATGGCAACAACGGCCCAAGCTTACGTGCTGATAACGTGTTAAAGAGAAAGCAAAACATAACAATAACAAAGAATAGAGAGAATGAATCAGTTATTTCTCATTAATCATAAACCCTTTAAATAGGGATGAGGTTACATAGAAAAGGAAACATTCAATATGGTAATTTCTAATACATAGAAAATATTCTCTCCATCACTTCCTTTTGATGATGGCACATAATCCTACAACAAATATTACAATTAAATTGAATATATAATGAGGATAACATAACCTAATTAATCGGGATTTCATTTGGTTTCCATTTTGAAAATTGTATTGAAATTCACTATTATACCCTTTAGCATATTTTTAATTAGATTATCAAATTAAAATTAATTCATAATTACTAAAATTAACACAAAATCATCTAGACCCTTGATTATTGTAATCTATGGTTAGTAGGTGGTTTGCAAATGAAACCACCCCTATACTGTTATATATATATATATATATATATTAGTTGTTCAATAAGTTTTTTTTATTTATTTATTTTAATCAACAAATGGTATATTCAAAAGTAGATGCTATTATGGAGATGCAACTACCTTTTTCAAATGTCAACATTAAGAAAACTTTAGCTTTTTGCTTATTACTAATAACCATTTGTGCTTCTCATCTTTGTCGTTACTTATCTTATCTTAAAAGTTTTATAACATTTTTTGCTTAGAAACGTGACGCACACCAACCCTGTTTAAGAACAAATCCATGTTGAACTTTAACTTTCCCAACTTGCCTAAACATCGGCTTACGAATATTAGTTCTTGATGGTCAAAATACACATCGATCAGAAAGCATAAAATTAGGTCAAGAAGAAGGTCATATACACAAGTATTGAACATTATCGATAATGTTTTTGTCGTTTCTTTTGCCAAATTGTTTTGTCTGTTATCTATTTTTAATTATATATAATGTTCTTCTCTAGATTGATTTTTTTAGTTAAGATTAGGATCATAAAGACCCGATTCTTTCTAATTGATTAAAATCTGTCTCATTATCTGAGACGTCTCCCCGTTTCTTTAGTTTCGAGAAATAAGGCCTTTGGACTAAATGCTTGATCGGGAAAAACCCACGTCAAACCGACAACTTAGGTCTAGGCGAGCGTAGAAATTTGTCTACCCTTTTGAGTAGAGGAAAAATATGCATACTCATATTCTTCGTAGACCTATTTCCAACTTTTGAGTGAGATATATTGAGTGTATTTGGTGGTTTGATTTTTAATTTTGTATCCTGAACATGCTTTTCAAGACATAATTCGACACTAAAAGTTGATGGTGCACTTTAAGCATGTAGAATGGTTTATAAGGCCCCAAGATGTCTTTTTTAAAAGTTTGTATAATAACCTTATTTTCGAAATGAGAAATAATATCATCTTGAAATATTTTGGTATCAAATGTGGAACATTTTATATAACTAAAATACCCCTAGAGTAAAAAATAGTAGTCAAATTTAACTATTTAGTTAGAGATTAAGTTTGAAAGTTGCCACAAATAGTCCCTCAGGGTTGATATATTATATAGTATTAAAAAGTATAAAGAGAAACCAGATTTGTCAAATTGTAAAGTTTAAATTTAAAAGAAAGTTTAGTTAGGGTTTCAAAGGTATTTAATCATAATGGAGTGACAAAAGGAGAGCTTAACCAAAACAAAAGGAACTTGTTTTATCAAACAGTAAAATTTTGGCTAAAGGTCATTAACAGTTAGGTGGCATTTGTTTTTTTTTTTAAAAAGTCTAAAGTTTGAAATCTAATTTCACATCTAAAAAATCAGAAGTGGATGGTACATCTCTTAACTCTGCAAAATCTCTTAATTTTCAGACTTAACAGGTTTTAAGAGGTACTTTTTAAAAAACAAACAACTTCTTATACTTACAGGGGCTATCACATACACTCTTTGAATATGGTTATCGGTATTGATATAAGAGTTATTTTCTAAATTAGTAACGGTTGATTTGGCTACACAGTTTCAAAATGTAACAATTTAGTCCTTGATTTGACAAAATGGTTGCATTTTGGTCTTAGGCGATCCATAAATTTGTGAATTACATTTTAGCCCTTAATAATTCAAAATTATTACAAGTGTACTAATTTATATTTTTAACTCCGTTTGACATTCTTTGCAATTTTATCCTAGAACATCCAACCTGTGTGTATCTCAATAAATATATAGCTTTTCAAACAAAATAGTATGTGCAACTTAAACATCGATAAGATAGCAACGCATGTTACAACTTTTGGTTTATCTATAAGTTGAATTGTAACCAATTGATTTCAGTAAATAGAAATATGAAATAAGATTCGTGTCATCGAAGATTTCTTAAACATTCAAGAGCTTTGTTATGTCCTTTGTAATACCCATATGAATGCATCAATCACACGTCAGGTTTTCTAATTTTCCAAAATAAAGGTTCAACCGACCTATCAAATCAGGTTTCGTAAACATTTCATCTCTTTTGACCAAATATCTCTTCAACTTTTATGATATTTCCATTCCCTTTCTATCTTTTCACTATAATTTTACATCAAACACAAAAAAACTTTTAAGATTTTCTATCAGTATACACTTAATTACTTCAAATCTCAAACTCGTTATTGACTTATTTCCATCAACACACATAGAGCATACATAATACACAATACATAATACATAATACATTAACAATTACAAACCTTAATCACATATATTTCTTGATTCCCTTTAGAAAATCCCAATAAGACTTTTTGATTTAATTAATGATGTTTTAGAATCATACATCTTTTTAGAAAGTAACAAATAATTTACACAAATTTAAATTGATAGTATGTGGAAGTGCATGCATGTGTGCACATGGTGATGGGGTCCCCTTTTGGTCTATTAACGGCAATGGCATGTTGTTATATGTCATACAAAGTAACCAAACGGCCCAAAAGCTTCCCATTTCATAGCTTCATTTTTTTATCTAGGCAAAAAGTTTATTATCGATAATTTTAATTTGTTTTATACAGAAACCACCTCCAAATACTGAAATATATTGATGTGAAGAAATGTTTTTTGGCTTACTTAACGGCTGACGTTATTAGGAGGCCTAAGATTGAAACATGGACCTGTCTTTACCTGGATAAAGTCAACTTTGCCATTGACAACTGTGTCTGTTTAAATGAAAATGCTTCTAATTTGTGAAAGCGTAAGAATAATTTCAATTATATGGTAAAATGGTTGATGCAATGAATGTGATTGAAAAGATACTTACAACTGTTTGTTAAAATATTCCCTTATGTTTTAAATTGAAAATAATCAAACAAATTGTGCCAAATGAATTATACCAATATAGCAAGCATTTTATTCTCCTTAATTTGATATTATTATAATTGTTATATTTTTACGGTGTGTCATGACTTTCTCACATCCTCGTAAATTGGGGATATTCAATTCGTGTTTGAACATATCCATATACGTATGTAAGTATATATAGGGACATATCTCACACACACACACACATATAATGTCGTTTCAGACTTTCAGCTTCCACAATATGATTACTTCTAATGTAAAAATTTTGAACTGCGCCTTTGTATATATTGTCTCGTGTTGTAAAACGACATATGATGAACACTTTTTACATTTCTCGAATTTTTGTGATTCTCATTCAATACATAATTAGGAGTGTTTGGGATTGCTTATTAAAAACTCATTTTTTGTCTTATCACCGGTTAAAACAACAAATAAACAACTTTGAGTGTTTGAATTAATAAAAGAAAAATGACTTATATCGAAATTGGTACAACAAGATAAAGAGTTTTCAGAAATTTAATCCATACTAACATTTTAAAACAATAAATAAATACTTTAAAGAAAAGCATAAATTGTATCAGAAAAACAATCCTAAACACCCTCTTAACAGCATAAGGATAAATTAAAACATAAAAAGTTATAGATCGAGAAGTCAAGTTGGCCCATTTACAGATGGAATCACTTCTCTTTATATATATTTATCGAATTGCTTTGAATACAAGTTGACCCATTTACAGATGAAATCACTTATATATATATATATATATATATATATATATATATAATATTATAGGGTCAGGTTCAAATGTGAACTTAATTTTGGTTGTGAACGTGAGAACAAATCTCAGCCACACATCTTCAGTTACGGTGGACGCGATCACAGAGGATTGACGTGATTATGGGGGGTGGAGATTATTAAAGGAGGGGATCCGGTTAAAACCCCCTTTATTGACCGGATGGGTGACTGAGATTCGTCTTCATGTTCACAACCAAAATTAAGCTTTCCTCTATATTTATATATATATATATATATATATAGGGGTGGGTTCAAATGTGAACACTTTTTGGTTGTGAACGTAAGGACAACCGAGAGCGCGACACGTGGCGGATGACTAGGCGCCACGTCAGATCCACGGCGGATGACTAGGCGCGATTCATGGGAGGACATTGAATTAAAAGGGGGGGGGGGGCACACTCAAAGCCGCCACGTGTCGCGCTCTCGGCTGTCCTCACGTTCACAACCAAAAAGTGGTTCACATTTAAACTTTCCTATATATATATATTTATATCGAATTGCTGTGAATAAAAGTGTTTCTGTAAATCTCTTCTTGATGTTGATTTTCTCAAACTCCCCCACCATTAGAATTTCAAATATTTTAATGTTTAATTTCAAATATCTTGAGAATCCTATATAATTTTAAAATCTTAAATTTAATATAAATTTATTTTATAACATGTTTGTTTCATACGTATTTAATTTATAATGTAGTTTTTTCGTTTTATGAATACATAAAAATGTTCATTTTTGAAATTAATATATATGAAATAAACATATTGTATGTAAAACAAATATATATTAATAATATAATAAATTTAAGCCGTAGGTGAAACAGATACCGTAAAACAACACATAATATACTAATTTTCAATGTTATTTCATATTATAGATTCTCTCTCTATATATATAGAGAGAGAGGGAGGGAGAGAGAGGTTTACAAAAAACCTCAAAAAATAGAAAATCAAGGAACATCTTCATATCCTTCCATTCAGATCATGTGCACTTGTGCATACGGATAAATTGATTTCTTTTTGGGTTTGTATGCACAAGTGCATTATACACCTATGCATATGCAAGTGTGCATATTACAAAATTATCCATATGCACAAGTGTATATGGTCAAGATGGAAGGCTACGAGGGTGTTCATCGGTTTTCGGTTTATTTGAGATTTTCCGTTGAACCTAACCCTATATATATATATATATATTTTATTTAGTATTATTTTATTTAATTTACATGCATATTCTTTATTTAATGTTATATATTCATTAATCGACTAAAAATAACAAACGTTTTTGAGACGAGATTTTTATTTCTTCTTCTTAAAGTCACCTCCAATTAAGTCTACACTATCCAGATATTTAAGCCGTAACTTTACATTCTATAACATGAAAAAGTATTAAAAGCAAACTTGATTCAAGTTGTGAAATAATTAAAACCAATTTTTTCTACTTTTTGTTGTTGTACATAACATATATATTTTTTATGATTTTTAATAAATGCTATATATTTGTAGTTTTTTTTGAGCTACACGAAGTCGACAAGATATCTGGGATCCATACGGTATCGCCACATTCTCACCCCATTAATCGAACCCGAGTAGACAAGGACGCCATCCACTGTCCCTCTCAAGGATGTTACAGACCACTAGGCTGATTCTATTTCTGTAGATTTTACTGTACTGAATATTGATCAAGTATATATTTTGATCCGATAAAGATGGATTCTTGATGACAAAAAAAACATGCATTTGAAACCTCAAAAGGTGCCTTTAAGAAAAGGATGGCAGTGAATGATGAATGCTGACGGTTATATGCGTGGGAGAGAATAAAGCTTTCAAAAATACAACCTTTTTTGTTCTATCATTTTATAAACCGACATGTTTCAGGTTTTACTTCGTTAATTTATTTCATCAATTTATCTGAGTTTTTGTTACAAAATGTGATTGTTTTCCATAAGAACCTTTTGTTTTGTTTCGTTTTGAAATAAGTTACGGTAGGCTCAAACTCTGTAGATTTTAATCGGTCAAAGATCAGATAACGGTTTTACGTGTATGTTAAAAAAAACCTAATCCCCTTTTTGCTTTTTTTTTTTCTTTCTATTATACAACATTATCTCTTATACACTTTTGTACCCTATACTATATATAAATTTATAGTAGTAAAGGTTAAAGCAAGAACAATCTCAGCGATTTATGGTTGTAAAAAGGTCATGCTATATGTAAACTTAATGACTATAGGAGGTTTTTGTGTACACCCAAATTGAATTCAATGTTTCAGATATTTATATAAGAGATCGTCAACTTATTATATGGGTTAGTTATACGGTTTCAACATAACTGCACCATGTAGATAAGATCATAAGATCAAACATGATGAGTTACAATTGTGAACATTAGGACAAAGAGTGTGCCACATGTCCAGACTTTTACGGGTCATTTATGTATTATTCATCATGAATCTTTCATTACTCATTTCTTTTGTGTATTATTCATTATTAATATTGTACAATTCATCAATAATTAATAATGAATTAACGTTTACCTTTATTATTGATACTGAATGTGGACACCCCATGATACATGTAACGCACTCGCCTTTGGCCCCCGGTTTAATTGCAAAAACCTGGTTCGCAATTTAAGTTTTCCAAGATCAAAATGGGTCAAAAGATGGAACCAGAAGCTTCTGAAGAAGATCAAATCGGATCTTTGAATGAAATCTTAGAGGCTTTTGAAGTTGATCTGAAACTTCAAAATGTAAACTCATAGTCTTTCCGTTCTTTTCCTTTTCTTCCATTTCCTTGCGATTTAAGGAAACAAGATAAAGGTTTTTTGAATTAAGGGAATTTATCAAACACATATTAGGTAAAACTTTTAACCTTCAAAATTGGTTATCGGTAAGTTTCTTAAAAGGCGTCGTAGTCATAGCTAAGAGTTTACCTGTGATGACTCCAAGTTATCAATGGTCATCTAATCGATTAGTTCATATGCTTAAGTTGATCTGAAAACCTACGGTTTTTGTAAATAAATAAATAAATAAATAAAAACTACGAAGACCTTTTCGTCAACATGAATCTTTGTGATTTTGGAATTTTATATGAAAACAGTCATGGATTCCACGTACAAAAAGCAAAAAACTTTTCTCTGTACCCAATCACAATAAACACCTCCATATCTTTCTAATATTTCTTTCATTAAATATAGTTAACTAGAAAATAAAAATATAACTACAATAAATAATAAATACATACATTGGTAACAATTAATTTCCTCAACTACCAATTAATTAATTTTTCCGACTCCACGGGATGCTCGTCGCGAAAAAAACAATTAGCGTGTATGAAAATGATGGAGACCGTCGTCAAATCATGTTCGAAATTAATAGTACGGATGATCTTGATTCTCGAAGCTCGAAAGAGCATCGAGCTTATCGATGTCTGGTATATGTACATGTAGCAGTACGCTTTCAAATCTGCTTAAAATGACAACGTTGTTCCTATAGCCGCCAAGCAAACACCGAGCCAACACGCTAGACCCATTCTTTCTACCTGTTCCAATCGATGTCGGTTAATTATTAAACAAAAATACTTTATAGAATGTATCAATAATATTTAATTTGAAAAATGCTAACGTATCAAATTTCTGATAATATTTAATTATAAAATGAGTACGCTCTCACATGCAGATTAGATTCTATATAACAAAAAAAACCACAAAAGTATAAACTATAAAGTATCTCTCCAAAAATGAACATCATATGGGCATTATAAGAAATTATAAATACGGGCAAACAAATATATTTATATTGATTTAAAGCAAAATTTGTGGCATTTTCTTTGTACAAATCAGTACAATAATGTTTAAATTAAGATTGTAATAATGCTACTTTATTGCCACCTAATTATCATTATTAAATTTAAATAGTATTAATTTAAGTCGGTGTGATTAAAAGGGCGTTTTAGGAAATTTGACTACCAATCAAATCGGTTTCTTGATTTATTTAATCGTTTTCTTTTTCATAATTTCGTATTATGATATTGTGACGTTACGCCTAAGAGAAATCGAGTGTTTAATTAAATATTTGTTTAATTTTAGATCATGAACAAAATTTGTTTATCGATGTGTTTGATGAGTTAATAGTAACTTATTAAATATAGTTATAAATTTAAAACTTGACGAGAGAAGGGTATATATGTAATTTCATTTACCACCTTTGCATATTATGTGCTTACGAATAGTTACCCGTAACTTCAATAAAAAGTTAAAAGAAAATTTATTTAACAAACGCAAATATGTTATTTTAAAAATTAATGATTCATCATAAATATAACTAAATACTATATACATTTTTATTATTCACGATATTAATTAAGAAAGTAGCATAAGTTATTTTCATGATTCTTTAATATTTATGGTTCTTAAATAAACTTGTCACGTTATAATATTTTTCGAGTTATGCATTACATGTAAGATTACTGATATGGAAATTTAAGTAATTATTACCTTGGTAGCCGTGGAAGTGAGCGAGATCGATGACGAAGATGTCGATGTCGATGCAGAAGTCGATGTCGAAGTCGACGGGTTCGTACTCGTCGATAAAGTCGACAACCCAACATTATACGCCATCGTTCCATCGGGCTGATAAAGCCCGTAGTTCCTCTCAGATGTCGGGCCGGGCTTCATGTCCTCATTAAACAACGCAAACAAGTAAATCTCGAGCCGCATTTTCGGCCTCAACGGCGTCCCTTCCCCGCCCAATTGCCTCCGCAGCAAATTCCGATTGTAAATCGCGGCATTTTGCGGGGTCGCGCCAACCTCGTCCGCGTCGCCCTTCGACGGCCAACCCGTCTCCGAAACCCTAACCTCGATCCCCCCAAATCCTAGTCGCGCCATTGCGAAAATGGCCGCGTCGACTTGGGCGTACAACATGTTGTCGTAATGCATGTTCGTGTGCGGGTCGACCATGCCCGTGTTCGGGTTGAAAAGCGCGTAATCCAACGAGATCTTGCTCGGGCTATCTTTATAAGCGAAATACGGGTAGGCATTGATCCAAAACGGGGCTTTCGTGGTCGAGAGAAATTGTAAAAGTTGTGTCATTATCGTCGTGAGCTCGGGCGTAAAAGTTCCCGCGGACGGCGGGTACGAGTTCGAAAGAACCGCAAGCGAGGACGGTGTCGATACTTGGATATATTGTTGTAACCCTAATTGGGTCAATGCCCGTTGGAGGCTAACCATGGCCGGAACCAAGTTGGACACCAATGTCATATCGTCCCCGGTGAACACCTCGTTTCCGACCGCGATTCCGGTGATTCGTGTCGCCGGAACATACGGCTTTATCCGCGTGGACACCCAATTCAACGCTTGTTGCGGGTCCATTAGCGTCCCGAGCATAGCGTTTTCGACGGTCACGATTATTTCGACCCCGGAGCCCGCAAACGCGTTCAAGATGTCCGGGTTCGTATCGTAGATTCGGGTTTTCGTGATTCGTAACGATTTCAAAAGCTCGAGGACTTTCGCCGGAGGTGGGAGGTTGTTGCCAACTTGACCATAGTTTATCCCAAGTGATTCAACAAATCCTAACCCTAATTAAGATATAAAACATAAAAAGAACTTGAAAAATTAACAACACCCATGAAGTTAAATGAATCAAAAATGGAAAATGAAAAGTAAACCAACCTGATAAAGATAGAATGGTGATTCCCAGAAGACATTGCACTATGAAAACTCTTCTAAAACAAAGTTGATCCATATATGTATATATATTTATATGTATGTATATGTGTGTGTGGGTTTTTAGAGAGGGAAGAGAAGAGAGATGGAGAGGGAGAGAAAGAGGAGGGAAGATGAAGAAGGTGTGTGTATGTATATATATAGATATAGATAGATAGATATAGGAAATGGGGAGTGGTGGAATTCTTTACTTTGCTTGTTAGAGAAAGAATTGAAGGGTGGGTATTGGGTAATAAGAGAAGTTTGCTTTCTTTATGAGGTTGGGGGCTCTCTTTCCTAAAACACAAGTCCTCTTTTTATAATTTTCTTATGGGAGGACCAAACTCAAACTCTTTGATTTACTCACTTGACCATTTTACCCTTCTCATCACTTTCTTCATGCAAAAGTAATATTAACTAATTAATTAAATATTAAAATTGTTTATTTGATAAAAACAAAAAATTGACTAACTTTTTAATTTGTTGTTTGTTAAATACATAGAAAGCTGTAAATCAATTTTACACTATGAATTAAGGGACAAAGAAGAGTATAACGGGTGTTTAATTCTCATTTATCGTTAATAAGACTATCAGTACCTAACTCTTTTAACCCTCTCAACCTCACTGCCACATTAGTTTTCAAATCAGCTTTTCTCTAACCCCACACTTAATCCTCTAGAACCCTCTCTGATTAGTACCCAACCCTCTCAACCCTCTCAACCCTCTCAACCCTCTCATTTAATTAAACACACCCCTCACACACACCACACACACAACACAAGCCGCTGTGAGCGATGTGGCAACCCTCTAGCCTCTCGAACCCGCCGGTCGCATAGCAGAACCCGCTGAATCCAACCTTGCGGTATGCATGGCCTAAAAAATTAATTTATTACATCAAACGGCGGATTTATAAAATCGGATAAGTAAGATGTTAAAGCCGGAAACTATAGAAACATGAATAAATGATTACAACAAATTCATATTACACCACCAATCTTTCTATTTAAGCAACCTATCGAAGTTTACTGAAATTAGTTGAGTTAATCGCAAGTTGATCTAAAGATCTATAGGTAAATAAATTAGTAGAATGTATTTTATCTCAGGATAACTTAAAAGAGAGTATTTCTAAAAATTTTAAATGGGAAATTTTGTTTTTAATGTTGTTGCACGAAAAAGATACTATGAAATTTGTAGGGCATGGAATCCAAAAATATTACATCATGATATTGTCGATCATATTTTAAATGGAAGGATGTCCTCCATATATCTTGTTTTTATATATTATTTTAATTATTTGTTCTAAAAGTATTAACGTTTGACTAGATAGTTTGATAAATAACTATTTAATAATGGTTAATTATATAAAATATCTTTTCATCAATTTATAATATTAAGAAAAGTGATCATAGACCATTCTTTTTAATAGTAATCATAAATATCTATAAACTATACTAAGACCATCCACTGTCGACCCACTGCAACCCAATGGTTTCAGCTGCCACATCAACGCCACATCAGCTTTCCACAAAACTACCCAAAACTACCCATTTCATCCACTATCGACCCACTGCAACCCACTTCATCAAAATTCATTTTAATTAAAACAATTCTAATATTATATAAAAATTAAAAATTACAATATAAAATTTTAATAAAAATAATTCTAATATTATAAATAAAAATAAAAAATTACATTATAAAAATTAAAAAATTAATTTTGGGATGCCCGATAGTGTTCCGTTAAATCGGCTCGAAGTTGGAGGTGTTTATCACTATTTTTGACTTCGTTGACGTTTTGCGCTCGTTCTTCTTCGGATATATCTAATTCGATATCATCAGTTGTAACCCAACTTTCATCAAAAGGATAATTTGCAAAGCCTTCGTCTTCACGAATCATGTTGTGTAAAATTATGCACGTGTACATTGTATACCTTAACTTTTTCTTTGTCCACGCCCGTGCCGGATACTTAACAATGTGCCATTTTGATTTAAGCATCGCGAATGCACGTTCGATATCCTTCCTAGCCGATTCTTGACGCTCCGTAAACGCTATCCGTTCGGGTTTCGTTGGATATCTATACGCTTTGACAAAAGTGGCCCACTTCGGATAAATCCCGTCCGCGAGATAGTATCCGTGTTTGTATTGTCTGCCATTCACTGAAAACGAGCTATCGGGTGCTTTGCCTTCGAACAAATCGTTGAATATCGGTGATTGGTTTACAACGACTATGTCGTTTGTGGCACCCGGGTTCCGTAATATGCGTGCCAAATCCAACCATCGTACGATGCTACCGCCTCTAGAACAGTTGTCGGTCCTTGATGATCACCTCTATGGTATTGACCCCTCCATGCTACGGGACAAATTTTCCAATCCCAATGCATACAATCTATGCTACCAAGCATGCCGGGGAGGCCGTGTTTTTTTTTTTTTTTTTTTTTTGATAAGGTTCATCTGGGTTTGCCCAGACTACATCCTTGGCAATTTTTACCGAGAGCTAAAGCATGCTCCCCTGGGATTAATACTCAGTGGCCCCTGGTTGCTCACCCCCGGATTCGAACTTGGTTGGGTTTTTCCCCAACACCACCGGGGAGGCCGTGTTGTTGCTCATGCAATGCGAACAACAACTGAACATCATTTGCGGTATGCTTTCGTAAATATCTTCGCATATAAAGATGTATAATACCTTCACAAAAATTAGTAAAACATTCCCTTGATGTCGTTTCGGACATTTGCAAGTACTCGTCCGTGGCATCAGCAGCAGTACCGTACGCCAATTGTCGGATAGCAGACGTACATTTTTGAAGCGGAGAGAACCCCTTAACTCCTCTTGCATCATGAGTCCACCTAAAAAATTCGTACTCCCTCTCAAGATCCTCAACTATTTTAAGGAATAGTCGTCGTTTCATACGAAACCGCCGTTCGAAATCGTTATCGTCATATACCGGATTATCTGAAAAATAGTCGTTAACAAGTTTCTCGTGTGCCACTATACGATTTCAACTTTTTGGCGTGCTCCTCGTTTGTCGACTTGAAGTTGCTTCGTCACCGACAAGTAGTTTGACCGCTTCGTTCACGGCGGCTATGGCCGCCAAGTGGTTGAGCTCCAACATATCGTTAGCGTCGTCATCATAATCCGGGTGGTAAATTGATGAAGATGATGCCGATGATGATCGTGATGATGATGATGATGACATTTTTTGGAGAGAAAAGTGGAAGAGATGAAGGTTGTGTTTGAGAAATTGAGAGTTGTGTTTGTAAATTGGGGTTGGAAGATGATATATATATATATATAGTAAATTAAATTGAAAAAAAAATGAAAAATAGCCGTTGGGAGGGGGGGGGGGGGTGGGTAACGGTCAAATAACTCTCGGCTTGGGCTACCCGATTTGGAAGAAGCCGCTGGGAGGCGCGGCGGTGTGGATGGAACAAGCCGGCGGCTTGTTATAGCCCGAAGGCTACCCGATTGCTACCCGCCATCCATAGTGGATGGCCTAATAGACAAACATATAAATTTACATTGTTTTATAAAAAAAATATTATATTATATATTAATTTGATAATAGGGTCATTTAAAATGAGAACATCATGCAACAATCCTATTTATGACGTCCGTAAATCTTGACGTTTTCAGATTATTATTTTTTTCAAAAAAACACTTTCACAATCACATAGGTACACTACACAATAGGTCTAGCAGGTGTGATCTTCGAACTCTTGTTATTGTAGTTGATATGACTTATAAGTAATAAAATTTAGAGTAAAATACGGATTTGGTTCTCGTGGTTTGATGGTTTTTATGAATTTGGTCCCTAAATTTTAATAATTACGGATTTGGTCTTTGTGTTTTGCAAATTCTATTGTATTTGATCCCTGGTGGTGCAAGTAGGTAGGGAACAAATCTAATAGATTTTGCAAACCACAATGATCAAATCCAATGGAATTTGCAAATCACAAGGACCAAATCCAATAGAATTTGTAAACCACAAGGACCAAATCCGTAATTATTGAAGTTTAGGGACCAAATCCGTAAAAACCACCAAACCAAGAGGACCAAATCCATAATTTAATTTAAAATCTATAATAAACCCTTTTTTAGGAATGAAATGAATATAGATTGAATTTAGGAGTGAATTACATATTTGGTCCCCCACAAATACCTACTTTTTGCTTTTCGTCCCTCCAAACGTAAAAGTACATCCTTGGTCCCAAAATAAGTTTTTTTGAACGTATTGGTCCCTCCCTCTAACGGCCGTCAAATAGGCTCCGTTAAACCTACCATATGCCCCTCACGTGAGGGGCATTTTCGTTTCTTATCTTAGTTTCTTCTTCTCAGTTACACGACCACCACAAACCACCATCCACCACTCATTAAAACCCAGTTAAATACATACAACCCAAAAAACTATCTAACATTCATACAGAAACCCAGAAAAATTATGAACTTTCATACCATAACCCACAAGAATTACATCCAAGATTCAAACCCAAAAATTCAACAAGTCATGGGAAAACAAACATTCAAACCCAAATTAGATTCAAAACCCAAAAACATATCAGATTAATTTATGATACTTTTTTATACATAAAAAAATAAAATAAAACCCTAAATCATATATTTTGACTAAAAGATACACAAACCTATACAAATTCCAATCATGAAATCAAAACCCTAAACAATGACTACATAAACGCTTTATGCAAATATGGATCGTCAACTAAAGAAGTCTAGATTTTCAAATTGAAGGTCTAGATTTTGAAGGTGTTTTGCACAGATCTGAATTTGGTCTTCGTCTCGATGGCAGACAACAACATTATCATCGGTGGAGTAGTGGTTGGCGTTTGGGTTCGTGGTGAAGATAAGTAATGAACAACATCCATGGTTGTGTTCAGATCTGATTCTAAAGAACCAGATCAAGTAGCGACTTCAGATCAACCTCAGATCGACCATTTTAAAGAGAAAAACCATGTTGCAAAAGAAGCATTAATGGTGTCTGAAAACCCCCTTTCTTGATTGTTCCACCACCATTGATGTTGTTCTTTCAGGTGACTCAGTGGCAGGTGCTGTTGTTGTTGGTCTCGATGGCAGGTGTTGAAGAAGCAGCAGCGGGAAGAACAAACAAAGGTATTGAAAGGTTGTCGCCGATGGTGTGAAGGTTGTCGCCGGCGTAAGGGATTGAAAGGTAGATGGTGGGTTTTTGATGTAGGTTAGATCTTCTTCTTGGGGAAGAAGACGTAGTGGGAAGAATCTTGGGAAGATGGTGGGTTTTTTTTACATCTTTTTCTTATTATTAGTTATAAAATAATTCTATGTATGTTAAAATTTCGTTTATTTTTAATTTTCTAACAAAGAAAAGAAGAAATTAAGATAAAAAAGACGAAAATGCCCCTCACGTGAGGGGGGGGGGTGGCACATGGTAGGTTTAACGGAGCCTATTTGACGGCCGTTAGAGGGAGGGACCAATACGTTAAAAAAAACTCATTTTGGGACCAAGGATGTACTTTTACGTTTGAAAGGACGAAAAGCAAAAAGTAGGTATTCGTAAGGGACCAAATATGTAATCCACTCTTGAATTTAGTGTAAGAATTTGAATTTAGAAGGATTTGAAATGCTTCTGTGTGTTCGATTTGTAGGATCCGGAATGATTTTGAATTCCATTATTCATAAAAAAATTATAAAAACTACTAAATTAACTTTTATTTAACTATTATTATCAAAGAAATATTTTTAACATATATTTTAAAATATTATTATATGCAAATTCTATGAAATCCAATCATTCCATTGGGATATCAAATTCCTACCTTTGGGAGCTTCAAATTCCGATAATCCTGCAAACCAACATCTGGATTTGAATGGATATGAAATTCAAATCCCTATAAATCTATTCCACTCCGCGGGACAAACTAAACGGACTCTTATAGATTGATTATTTTTTGTCTTTCAACGATTTTCTAGCTACGCCACTACCACTTACCTGATTCATACATAATGACACGTAACATCAAATTTGTAATACAACATATCATCAACGTATACCAACATAAATTCATACATGAATCTATATGCTAAAAAGACCATAATGAAAGACATAACAATGTTATTATAAACTATATATACATTATTGATCTGTTAAGTTTAACTTAATGAACTTTACTACGTTATCTGATCTTGATATAGTTATATTCATTTTATATGGTCGACATAATACAAAAGGTTTGAAAAGGGGAAAAAGATTGCATAGTAGTAGTGCAATATCTTTGACTTATAAACGTAAAAGGGGTAATTTGGGAGTATAAAGTGGAATTGATAGTGTTATATGAAGTGGATAAGGGAGGCCAATACGTTGGAATGATGAGATGAGACCTTCTCATTTGCTTTTATTTTCTGTAAAATTGATAGAAAAATTTTGTTTTTATAATTTTTTAGAATAAAGTATAATTTTTGTTCATGTAATTTACTCATTTATTGTTTATGACTATTTTTGTCTCGGGTGTTTGAACATTGGCTCTTTTAGGTACCATGATTTCTATTTATTTTGTGTTTTGGTCCTTGATAAAGTTACAAAAAGTTTGTACCAGTTACAGGGTAAAATTATCTTTATAGTTTTTTTTGGTTAAATATTTATATCATTGTACAAACCATTAGAGACACGGTAAAAATTGTTAAAGCTTTTATAAAGGGATAAAAATAAAACATGATGTACGTCACCTCCACTCTTTACCGGTTTCAGTTCGTCTTTTCTTTTAGTACAAATTACTAAAGCTTTAACAAATTATACAAAAATGGAAAAATATCTAAAAAAGATTATGTTATCGCATGATTTAACGGTACAAGTTCTTTTACTTTGTTAACTTTAAGAGGAAAAAATGACACGATAATCACAATGATTAGAAAACAACTTAAAAAAACGACGAATGAAGCAATTATGAACAAACTGCACAACGAAAATGCATGCAATTTACTATATTTTAAGAGTTATTGCCAACCAATTTTCCATTATAAAGAATCAAAAATTTTAAGAGTGTTTTTAGTTATGAAAAATTTCCAGTTTTCAAGGAACCCTTAACCTTTTATAATCTTATGTCCTCTCGTAAATTGTGATTTACAATAGCATTGATCTAATGCATCTTATTCTAATATGCATCCATGTACACAGTTGATAATCATTTTTCTTGCTTCTCACGTTAACCTTAGTTTTTCGCTCAAACCCAACTCTATATATAGAGAGAGGTTATATATCCTTTCTATATATGTATATATAGAGGCTATATATACACGAAAGTTCAGTTGCGAATTCAAATTTCATTGTGAACATGAGCATAGCCGTGAGCACGTGACTGTGTCACATGACATATTCGGATATTCCGTCTGAATAATCATGTATTATTCAGACTAAATATAATACATGAGTATTCTGATTATTCAGACTGAATATGCCACATGATACGCTCTCAGCTGTTCTTACGTTCATAATAAAAGATGAGTTTTCATTTGAACCTGTGAACCGATTAATTTGGTTTGGTTTAATTTTGGTGAAAAACATTGACCATCTCAATTGTCTTTTCGCCGACATTTGCCACTTTTTTACGTGTACACATGGTTTGGTTTGGAGCAATGCCCATGCAACACATAAACCATGCACATGTGCATATATCTATTGCTTCCTCTCCAACCTTTTTTCATGTTTCCCCTCAACCACATCACATTCTTTGTATATGTTAAGTTTTTAGTAATTAAATGCTCATTATTCATTGTATCGACATTAATAACTTTAAATTTGTTATATTCAAGCTATGATACTTTTATATTTTTATATATATTAACTAATTAATTTAATTATCATTTAAATATTGTAACTATTTCTGGTAAATATTAATAGTTTAAGTAAGTTAGTTTACTTAACAAAAGTAGATTAGTTAAATTTATACATTTGAATCTTATTTAATTATAACAATGTTTTTGTAAACTAATTAGATTTAGTAACTACTTAAACTTATACAATATTGGGGTTCAAGGGAAAACCTTAAAAAAAAATCGAGGAACACCCTCATAGCCTTCCACCTGGACCATATGCACTTGTGCATACGAGTAACTTGAGTTCTTTTTGAGTTTTTATGCATCTATGCATATTACAAAATTACTGTTACAAGTGCATACGGTCCATATGGAGGGATATGAGGGTGTTTCGTTTATTTGAGGTTTCCTTTGAACCTAATCCCCTCCTCTTTCTCTCTCTCTCTCTCTCTCTCTCTATATATATATATATATATATATTAATCAATTTTTAACTAATTAAGATAAAAACATTTATCAAGTTTATATTTCATTTAACTTGTCATGAACTTATTTGTTTTTTGCTTAATGGAGGACATCTATTTGATGGTTAACAACAATTGGACACGTGTTGCAGATATAAGATTCAATGCCATGGAATTGTTTTCTTTTTTATTGTTAATTAATAGTCTTTTCTTTTCATTTATTTATTATATATGATTTTTTAATTGTATTGTGATTATAATTAAGTCTGGTTAATTGTACTAATTTTTTTTCTATTTTTAAGTTTCATAAAATTTATTTATGGTAGTTTGATAGGAAGGTTCTAAGTTATAGTATGAATTAATGATTTTTTATTTTTTATTTTTGATAGTATTTATTAATGTATAATTTCATGTATGCCTTTGTTAAAAATCAAAATATCATATTTACCCAATTAAAACTACAAATATCATATATACCTTTCCAAACTTATTAAAATATCATATTTATCCAAACATCAATTTTTATCAAATTTAATACTAAAAAATAGTTAAATGACTAGTATACCCCTTTTTAAGTCTAATCCAAAATATCATATATGCCCTCCTAACCTATAAAATATCATATTTACCCAATATCAATTTTTAATCATTTTAAATTAAATGTATTATTTAACGTATCCTACATCATCGACTTTCTACCAAGAGAGGACACACACACACACACACACACACACACATATATATATATATATATATAAGTAGGGTCAAACAAGAAAACCCAATTTGCAATAATGAAGAAACAAACCACAATCACATATGATGTGAGCCCATGTTGAAGATATAGTTATAGAGAAAGAGGTGGAGGTTCAAACGATAACCCTTCCTATTTACGATAAGATGAGAACAGTTGTGGATCTTTAACTTAATTAACCTATATTTTCTAAATTACTGAGATTTGTAATTTAACTATTTGGTCACCGATAGTCCCTCTCTTGTGCATCCAACATCCGTGTTCTTCTTCTCTATTGCTCTCCAACTATGGCTTAATTCCTCACAATGTGCCACGTGTCACCACCCTATATGCTATTCTCATTAATTTGCAACTCCATTACTTTGCTCAAAATTATGCCGTTTTAGAGTATCAACTTGAGGTCGTAGTTTTTAAGGATTGCAACTCTCAAAGTTGTGTTTTAATCAACTAATGTTCACCTTTTTTTTTTAAATTTTATGAAAGTTATTAGTATATCAAATTCAAAAAAGTATAAATAGAACCCCAACACTTTTATATTGCTATACATTTTGGGGCTTCGAATATTTATGATATTATTTTTCGGCCCCCGAAGCAATAATGCATGTGTTCCGCCAGGTCTGTATTATTTTTTATTTTTTTTAAATGACAAATAACTCATATAGACGGTCACCCGACTTCTTTAGAGAAAATTAGAGACATTACTCTTTACTTCGTGTAAGCCACACACAAATACCAAATTTGCATTTTAGTCTATATTTCTTTTCCTTAAACGTCTTTAGGAATTTATAATTCTAAAATATGGTTGTTTTAATCTTAAATACTAAAATCGACAAAAAAAAAATCAGCACTCCTAAAAGATTATTAAAATTTGAGAACACGTTATTTTAAAAAGACTTTAACATATATTGTTGTATTACCGATTAAGTTTATTACAAACATATAATTATATCAACCAAAAGCATAAACTCATTTAATTATATCAAGAATGAAATAGTTGAAACAAAGGCGTTTCACGTGGTTCGTCAGTAAAAGCTATGAAAATGAATTGCTGCGAAGATTCATTAGTTATCATGTTCATTGTCTTACAAAGCAAACATGAGGATCGTGTTCAAAAATATGTTTTGGGTTTATATCAAAACACAATTTGTAAGATGACATGCATTCACTAAATGCTTATAACTTATAAATGACTTCAACATCTTTTGCAAGCCTTAATCCTTTTGCACTGGCATTAATCACCAAGTACTAGCACCAAGTACTAGCAGATCGAATTAATAACCCAATTCCTGTAAAACTGCTTGCTTTATGTAGATTAAAATGAAAACAAACGTCATGAATGGTTTTGTGAATTGTATTTGTACCATCAAACATCAACAATCTGATAATCGTGTTCTATTATAAGAAAAAAGTCAAAGAAAACAAACTGATTTTTTTAATGAAACCATGTATGGACAAAAACGTTTAGGTGAAAGACCCGATACCTAAAATTAAAGTTCTCTATTACATGTTCGACACATACTTTTCTCTTTTCTTTTTGCAATTACATGTCAAAAAGAGATAATTATGGATAAGTGATGCATTAAAATGGATTTCAAAACTATGTTGCTTTAATTCATTAAAGCGATTTACTCGTAAAAAGGATTAACTATGCTTGTTTTTCTAAAGAGCACTGAACTAGAAAGATTAAATATTCAAGAATCGATTAGGAAGTTATGTATATAATTATATATATATATATATATAGCCTATTATTTGAGAGCTATACAAACTGTGAGAACTAATTATTATGTATCATTTCATATGATATTTGTTTATCTAATGCTATGATTTAAGTGGTGTTTGGTTTGCATAATGTTTTTTGATTGAATGAAGTATGTTAAAGGAATTTGACTTTGGAGGAATTGAAATGCAATCTTATCATGTTTGACCATCTGTTTGGTTGACATGACTAGAATGAATTTTGTTAAAGAAATTAAAATTTGTTTGTTTGGTTCATAAAATATAGCTTTGAAATTGAAATGAAATTTTGGTAAATGACCTTTGAAAACTATATTTTTTTATAAAAAATGCTTAAATAAAGGAGAAACTTCACGAAAATGTATCCAACTTTACTCCAATTCCTATTATAGTTTGAAAACTATTATGTCTATCCAGCTTCAAAATATGTTATTTGCATGTACCATACTTTTAAAATGTGATATTGCATGTATTATATATATATATATATATTTTTAAAATGTGTTATTGCATGTTAAAAGGTGAAATATTATATACAATTGCAATTTTTTTTAAAAGTATAATAAATGCAATAACACATTGTCACATTTTGAATTTGAATTTGAATACACATAATAGAAATAATGATAAAATTGGCTACGTTTTCATGAAGTTTATCCTTTAATAAAACAATCATTAAATAGTTTATTATTTTTAACTAAAATACATTAATAACTTAATTAGCAAATAGTTTAATTAAATAATTTACATCAACGAACTTAACATGAATAATTATTAATAATCTCATAAAATATTATTAAATAATCTAATAAAATAATTTCTAATAATATAATTCATAAATACTTTAATCAAATATTTTAATAAACAAATTATTAAATAGTTTAATAAAATAATTTCATAAAATTCTAAAAAATACTACTTTTGGAATTATGAAAATATCAAATTTTATTCCACTGAAATCCCTTGGTTTTATAATAGAATGTTCAATTCCCTCATTCATGGAATTTGTTAGAATTCAAATATTTCCATTCTTTACATTTTATGAACCAAACAAATGAATGAAATCTGGTCAAATGAATTAAACATTCCAATTTATTAGATTGCATTACATTCTGCAAACCATACTCCACCTTAGGGTTTTGATTAATACGTGTGTGTCTATATATATATATATATATATCTGTGTGTTCTACAATACGAACGTGTTTACATGTCTGGGTTCCGAGTAGAAGTGTCAAATATGATGAGAAGTGTGAGAAGTGGTTATAAGCCGTTGGATGAGAAGTGAACAAACATTAGGATGAGATGCACCATGATAAGATATACCGAGATACACTGGATTTATTCCCTTTTAAGCCATAAGTCATAGAAGGGTCTTTGATTAATAGTGACCAACGGTTTAAAAATACTTATCGTACTTTCTATCAAAATAGCATTAATTTCTTATATGATCCCATACATGTGACGAGAACCATAAAAATGTTAGGAATCGTAAAAATCAATTTTAACGACTTCCATTTTATTGTGGTATCATTATCCACAGACATATTTATGTATATAACTTTTACGAGACTTGGTGATCGAATCTGTTTTGCTCCCAAAAACAAAAGGCCAATAAATCTTTTATTCATGACAAAGTCTCTTATCTAGAAAAAAAGTTGCAAGAATTAGTATATGTGTTTTATATTAAATAAGACACACAACCTTTTTTTTAAAACATAAACCGGTTTCCTAAAGAACATTAAGCGTCATTGTAGTGTGTTCTCGACTAGCCAATATTGACTACTCGACTGTCGATGTTTAGGCAATGATGGAAATGGTTGAAATTCAACGTGTATATGTCGTTAAAGAGGATTTGGTGAGCCTTCGATTTCTGACCGAATATTTAAGAAAAGACTTTTAAGATAAGATAAGCAAGAAACTAAAATGGTTGTTATTCATGTAATGGGGGCACGATACCATAAAGGCTACAATTGATTGATATTGACACTTTACAAAAGGGCATTGCATGTTAAGCAAAAAAAATACAGTAGATTGTTTGGTATGCTATATTTATCATATTTAAAAAATTTTAGTTTTATTTTACTGTAATAATGTGATATGTTTTTATAGACTTTATAGTATCTAATGGGATTAAAAGTTTGGTTATTATGCGTTTATATTCTAAAAGTCCAAATAGATTCAATGAATATGTTCTTAAACCATTCAAGAACTATGAATAAGAGCCTTACAAGTTGTTGACTTAGCTTCGTGTATAAGGTCTCTTTGATGCTAAAAGTTTAAAAAACTAAAATATGGATCGAATCTAGACTAAGGACCATGTTGGTTACAGGTTTGGTCCAAGCCTTCGGATTTGGTCATACCCAAATGATGAAGGTAGGCTTCTTCCATTGAGATAACAAAGAACTTAGAAAAACGAATCCAATTAGGATAATTAGTTTTATCGAACCTAAGATTAATCTTAGAAGACCATGGCCATTTAAAGATCAAACGATCTTTGAACCTAGATCAAACTTAGAAGACCATGGCCAATTGATGATAGGTTCTTGTATGATAATGATGTTCATCGTGAATTGATCAAATTTTCGCTATTTGAATCAGTGTAATATAAAAAAACGATATTGTTTTATTTGTTTTCTTTCTAGGTATTGTTGTATCACATATTTGATTGTTTTTAGTTTACGAAGTTCAACTTTAATGTTTATATATTTGAATTGGACAAATATCATATTTTTTAGAGTGGATATGTTATATCACATGAAAAGAACACCATTTTGAATTGGATAATTATTGTATCTTTGATGGGTTATTAATTTAACAGGATTAAATTCAAAGGATTTTATGCGTTGATGTTTTCTGGAAATTTTGGATGCACGCTTTTCAAAATTTGGTCCTTAAAGTTTGTCAAAAACAATACTTTTGATCCCTACAATTTTAAAATTACAAGATAAATATTGTGGTTTGTAAGAATATTCGTATTCGATCCCTTCATCTAATATGCATCAAAAAGCAGTTAAATATAAGAATCCTTATTTTAACAATTTCTTTTTATATATTATCACCGATAAAAAAAAACCAAATAAACAAAAATTTATGTGACAATTGACGTCGAGTAGTCGACCCTAGTTAGGGTATGGAAATGAACTAACCAAAAAGTCAGACTCATAGTCAGGGTATCACCACCGCTCATCCTATGAATGGAATCCGGATAAACACCATCCATTGTACCTTCCAAGAATGTTACTTACCGACCACTAGGCTACTAAGGCCATCAGTACCCAAGCCCTCAGAGCCTACTGTTCCATCTACGTCACATCAGCATTTTCATAAACCCTCTATAAGCCCTCTCTATTAGTAACACGAACTCTTTCAAACCAAATACCCAGTACAGTTTAAAAAGAAAAAAGAGAGTGTGAGGGCTTCCACAGCTAGAGCGGCTCCGCCACACCACACACACCACCTCACCTGCCTGCCCGCTGATGCCGCTGGTCTTTAGCCCGCCCAGCCCATATCATTGCTACGTATGGCCTAATGGTTTGATGTATAATAATTAATATTAATTTGAATATAATTGAAAAACAAATCTATAAAGAGTTCCCGAAACGTTACTCCAGCTAGCATTTTTAATAAGTTAGCTTACGATTCATCTAAACATGTACTAGTTTATCGGCTAGCTTATTAGACCTGAATTGATGGTAGTACAGAAGTTCCAGATTCCACCATGAACGAATCGTGTTCGAAACCTGATTACCAAATCTTAGCAAGCATACTCAAAACCTGTGCTTCAAATTCCAACATCAAGTTGGGTAAATCTCTTCACACCCATGTAATCAAACTAGGTTTAAGATCTTGTCTGCTGGTCTCCAAATCACTCCTTAACATGTATGCAAAATGCAAGTCTCTGAACGATTGCCATCTTATTTTCGATCAGATAACTCATCCAGATGCCGTCACTTGGAACATTATGCTGTCTGGTTTAGCTGCCACTAGGGTTCATGATTCAGATGTTATCAAATTGTACAACGCCATGAATTTAGGGAACCATGTTAGGCCGAGTTCGGTTACCGTTGCGATTGTTGTTCCGGTTTGTGTACGGTTGAAGGGATTGAGGTTAGGGAAGAGTGTGCATTCGTATGCGGTAAAGTCGGGATTAGGGTCGCAGACGCTAGTCGGGAATGCGCTTGTTTCGATGTATATGAAGTTTGGGTGTGTTTCGGGTGATGCATGGAAGGTGTTCGATGAAATGTCTGAGAGAGATGTTGTGTCTTGGAATGCTATGGTTGCGGGATTGGTGGAGAATGGGTTGGTTTTGGAAGCGTTTGGGGTGTTTAGGCGGATGATAACGGAAGGGACGTGGCCGAATTATGCCACGATCGCTAACGTTTTGTCGGTTTGTGCTTTGCTCGAAGGCCGTCGAGCGTACCTGTTTGGGAAAGCGATCCACGGATATGTATTGCACCGTGAGGAGCTGGTTAGCGATGTTAATGTTGCGAATTCTCTCGTGGGTTTTTACTCGAAGATCGGACGAATGCGGGAGGCGGAATCGGTGTTCGAAAGAATGGGTTCGAGAGATTTGGTTTCATGGAATTCTATGATTGCAGGTTACACCTCAAATGGTGAGTGGTTGAAGGGTTTGGAGTTCTTTAAGAAGCTCAATTCTTTGGATTTAGCCAAACCTGACTCGGTCACTTTCCTAACCGTTCTCTCTACTTGTGCGAACTTACGGAATTTGCAAGCGGGAAAGCAAATTCATGGCTATGTTATCCGTCGTTCGAGCCTACGTGATGTAACATCCGTTGGCAATTCCCTAATAAACTTTTACTCGAAATGTGGTGACCCGATAGCTGCATTTCAGTCTTTCTCGATGATCCATAACCAAGATTTGATATCATGGAACTCGATACTCGATGCGCTTGCTGACGCGCAGCTTGTTAACGAGTTCCTTCATCAGCTACGTTGCATGTTTAAAGAAGGCGTAGAACCCGACTCGATTACTATTATAACCGCACTTCAGCTTGGGGCCGATGCTCGTCAAGTGGGTATGGTTAAACAAGCTCATGCCTTTTCACTCAGATCTCGTATGCTGCTCGTAAATCAAGAACCGACGCTTGGCAATGCGTTGATTGACGCTTATGCTCGATGTGAGAACATGGAGTATGCATTAAAGATCTTCGAGAGCTTATCTGGAAGAACGAACATTGTGACGTGCAATTCTTTGATATCGGGATACGTCAATAGCGGTTCGCACGATGATGCAAATGTTATATTCAAGAGCATGACGGAAACGGATTTAACCACTTGGAATTTGATGGTTCGAGCTTATGCTGAAAACGGTCACCCCGATGAAGCTCTAAATCTGTTCCGCGAGTTGCAGAATCGTGAAATAAAACCCGACGCTATGACGATAATGAGCATCATTCCTGTCGCTACTCGAATCGCGTCGATCCGGATGCTGAACCAGTGCCACGGCTACGTGGTCCGAGCTTGTTTTCGAGACGTCCAACTCCAAGGAGCGTTGTTGGATGCTTATTCGAAATGCGGGAATATAAACTCCGCATGTAAGCTTTTTAAATCAACCGTTGATAAAGACCTGGTTACGTTTACGTCTATGGTGGGAGGTTATGCGATGCACGGAATGGGTGAAGAAGCTCTCAGGATTTACCGTCAAATGCTCGAACTAGGTGGAAACCCGGATCACGTTATAATCACCACAGTCCTATCCGCTTGTAGTCACGCAGGGCTAGTAGACGAGGGTTTGGAAGTTTTTCGTTCGATAAACGAGGTGCATCGGATGAAACCGACCATGGAGCAATACGCTTGTGGTGTGGATCTTCTTGCCCGAAACGGTCGTATAACCGATGCGTACGGTTTCATTACGAGCATGCCTGTCGAACCGACCGCCAACGTTTGGGGAGCGTTGTTGGGTGCTTGTAGGAATCATGGCGAGGTGGAAACGGGATGCATTGTCGCTGACAGGCTTTCGAAAATCGAGAATACTGACATGGGAAACTATGTCGTGATGTCGAATATGTATGCTGAAAAAGCTAAATGGGATGAAGTGCTGGAGATACGGAGGTTAATGAAGATGAAGGATTTGAAAAAACCGGCCGGGTGTAGTTGGGTCGAGGTCGATGGGCAGAAACATGTGTTTATCGCTGGTGATACTTCGCATCCGGTACGAACGAGCATCTTCGAGATGCTGTGTAGTTTAGACAATGCGTCACGTAGTGATTTTAGTTGTGAATCGATGGTAATGTACGAAGGGATTGTTGGGTGAGAGAACCGTAGGATTCTCGATGCTCGAGGGATTATCGATTCTAGTGTCGAAGGAAGTTGCATGCATCTCGACAAGTGGGAAACATCCAACGATCACCAGGAATTCAAACAAGAATGCAACCTACCTCATAGGAGCGAAGCTACAAGGATTGGTTATGGTTAGAAGTTTAACTTAACGTGAGAAGCGTGAGAAGTGGTTATCAACCGTGAGATATGAGAAGTAGATGCACCTTAGGACGAGATGCACGAGAACAATTCCCTTCTAAAACGCAATTCAAGGTGCGGCTCCACTTCTCAAGCCTTTGATTCAACTTCTGACACTATCATTCTTTGAAGCTACAACAATATATGATACAAAGATACTATATAATTAAATAAAAAGGTATCTAATATAGGAGTTTAACAAAACACTATTTTTAATAGTGGAAGTTTATCAAAAAGTTGAGAGCTTCATGCCAACAAAAGAAACAAAAATGACGTCGTTTTGTCCGTCTTCTAGGCAATTTTTTTTGTTGTTGTTGTCTTAATCTACTTTTTCTTACTAGTAGTTGGGTGCTTTCTGCCAATTCACCACAATCAAGTGGATTCTTAGTAACCTAAGATCAAATTTTAATGTAAGTGATTCCAGTTGCTTATGAATCCTGATTGCTTTTATTGATCATCTTTTTTTTCAGGTGAGAATTCTCAACCCATCAGGTTTGCATCATTAAGCCCTAATTTTTGTTTAATCATCACTCTGCTTTGACGGTTTTCTTTGAAATGATTTGCACTTCCAAACGTTTTCCTTGAAGTTAAAATGTTTTTTTTTTTTTTTTTTTTTTTTTTTTGCGTATTCGTAAAAAATTTAATCAGGTTCTTTGTATAATTGTTAGTTGTTAGGATTAGGCTTTATTTGTTGATGCCTAATGTATTTTTCTTTATCAAAACATGTCTAGCCTAGTGGTAAGGTAATATCCTGGCAGAGTCAGTGGATGGTATCTCCCTGACTACCCGGGTTCGAATCCCATGGAGAGCATGTGACGACTGAGTGACTGACGATATCCATGATCATGGGCCTGCCACATAGTGGTAACTTTAATTAGGCTGGGTCGTGGTTGACGGGAATTAGTCGGGTGCCCTTGGATCCTAGTTACCCTGGGAACGTGTGTGTTAGCTTGCCGTTCAAAAAATTGTTATTTTTCTTTTGTTATTAGTTAGGGTTAGAGTTTACTGTTAATTGATGCCTAATTGTTATTTTTCTTTTGTTATTTGTTAATTGTTAGGGTTAAGATCTGGTAGTTGATGCCTAGTTATTATATGTTCGTTCATTGTTTTGTTATTTTGCTATAAAAATGATCTTTTTTTATGGAATGCCAATATCCGGAGTCGATAACGCTGGTCATAATTCTTTTGATATCCCTTGGTACTCATTTGATGCCTAAAAAGAACTTCTTGCGATGGTTCTGAAGTTTGTTTGTTTGAATGATTAGGAAGTTACGAGGCTAAAAAATGAATTCCACAAACGAGAATGTAGATCGGCTTAGCAGCTTGCCTGAAGAGGTTGTTTCGCACATACTATCTCTAATGCCTATAAATATCTCAGTGCGAACTAGCATCCTATCGAAAAGATGGAGATACAGTTGGACCTTGGTCCACAACCTTGACTTTGATGATATTCACTCTGTCTATGGTTTGGATTGCTTTACGAAATTTGTGGATCGAGTACTGTATCTTTGCGAAACATCCCAAGTTCAATTATTCAGGCTGTGCTTTTCGGAAATTTGGGTCCGAAGGTCAAGCGTATCGAAGTGGATTAGTGAAGCAGTTAGGTTAAATGTTCATGAGCTCGATATACAAGTTAAACTACTGGAGTTGCCTATCAGCCTGTTCACTTGCAAGACACTCACAAAGTTGAGATTAGGTAGCAGTGTCCATGGTTCGGATGTTTGGCACTGTCCATCATCTGTGGATCTTCCTTGTCTGAAAACCCTTGACGTTGTTGTTTCTAAAGAAACTTCCGCCAGTGGTTTCAAACTCATCCATGGCTGCCCGGTACTCGAAAGCTTATCTCTGCTAGTAGCCTGGCGCAATGACGAACAAGAGTACAATTTCAATATCCCTACTTTGAAGCGATTGAAACTAATAACAATGAAATGTGTTTCGGTTATCAACAGAGTTGTTTTAAACGTGCCTAGTCTTGAATACCTCTTTGTCGGTGGCATCTTGTGCTCGCTTTTTGTGATGGAAGATTTGCCGTCTCGGGTTGAGGCAACGGTCTCATATTTTGAAGTAAGATTTAGTGATTTGTTGGTTGAGCTTCTGAAAGGAATAAGTGGAGCTAAATCGATTTCATGGTCCACTTCAACTACTGATGTAAGTTTCTTATTTGTAGACTTCAATGTGTTACTTTCTTTTACTGATGTAAATCTATAAGTTTCCTATATGTTCTTCAATCGTACCTGTTACCTGTTTGCACACACTTTTCTGCTACTTACCATACTCGTTTCTTGTTATTTTTTGTTTTGAAAGTCGCGCTTTACACATAAACAACATCTCTAGAGTATACTAGATTACTAGTTGGTTTGGCTTAGAATCTAATATAAAACAGAGCATCTATTTATAGTAACAGCTGTGAGTCAAAGTCATATACTTATCAACCACGAAACGATTCTTCTTTACATGCGTTCGACAATAAATTTGTTCTTGTTGAAGGTACCATCGAATTCACCTCTGCCCAAGTTCCCGAATTTGAAGCACTTGGAGTATAAGGGTGGTCGTTTCCGTTCAGGATGGCCATTAATCCCTCAAATTCTTGAAAGCTCTTCAGAGTTGGAACATTTACGCATCGAAGAGGTACTTGGGCTGTTTCTAAAAGGCATCTGCATGTTTTATTATGTGTTTTCTATCTTTTCTTTCGATATATAACATTGGGTTATTGATCTTGTTTGTGTTAAAACAAAAGTTGGACGAATGTTGCTGGATTGAACCGCAGTCAGTTCCCTCATGTATGTTAGCAAACCTTAAAACCATCGAACTTGCAAAGTGCAAGGGGAAAAAGTGCGATATACAGTTCGTGGAATTTGTGTTGGCAAATGGCGCGGTTTTGAAGACGGTAAAAATTACGTGCGAACGCTTGCGTCTAGAAGAAGAGATGCGGTTTTCTGCACAATTGCTAAAGCTTCCGAGGGCTTCCAGGTATTGTGAGATTCATTTTGTCGGGAATTGGGCCGATTGCTAAAAGCTTACCTGGTGAACGCTTATCGGGTCACTTACCATTTCTAAGAAATATATGTTTGTTATGATATGGACTTGTAATGTGTGGTATGCTATGACCATCATGTGCATATATAAATTGCAGTATGGCACTCTTTCCTTGTTTATGACATAATGCACCATGCAGGGCCTTTTTGGGCATGGTTGGTTATTTTTATGCAAGTCTTGTGAATAAAGTTGATTGTATGAAGTAATCTGTTTGTAGGGGTGGAAGGATTATTTAATAGATGGAATGTATTTCTAAATTGGAAGGGATAAGTTTGGGAAAGAGAAAACTTGGTTTTCTGCATGAAACTTTTCTTAAAGTTTATGGAATAAGCATCATTAAGCTAATACTAACGATCATGTATAACTGGCCGAATAAGTTGCAACTCTTATCTAACTTAGGGGGTGTTTGATTAGAGATGTAGCGGTAATCAATGGAAATGATAATAATATGATCTGTTTGGTTTTCTATAACATAATGGTCTTCTTTCTCTAGAAAGCCAAAATTTTATTTCCGATTAAATTGGGAGAATGAAAATTCGTTTTTTATATTCATCTCTTGCTAAGAGGATATCCAACAACTTTGCTAAAACAGAAAAAAAAAAAAAAAAAAAAAAAAAAAAAAAAAAAAAACATATTTTTGTTCTCTAAACTTCTCCAATAGTGTTGCTATCTTGTTTTCTATGATAGGAAAAACTTCAAAAAAATTAAGTTTACAGAATTCTTTAAAAATTAATAGTGAGAAATTATTATTTTATTTAACCCCACTAATAGGTTGAATCTCTATCATTTTATATTTAGTTTTTTTTAAAGTGTATTAGGATGATAAACTATGGAATATTATAATAATATAACTTGGGTTAAAATATCTAAAATAGAAGATCTGTTGGAGTTGGGCATAATCTTTTTTAGAGATTTTAACACGTGTTCTCTATTTTAGATAGATTGTATAAACATGTTGGAGATGTTCTAAACATTTTTTTGGAAGTGTAATACCATATATAATACACAAGTTTAATTATATATGATTAAACACATGTTAGATTGACAATACGTAGACGTTTAGTCATATATGATTAAACACACTCAAAGAACATTAATCATATATGATATTAAGACTTATCGTTTTCTTGCAAATTCTTTAACTTTACCTATGATCATTTCTCTCTCTGTCTCTCTCTATCTCCCTCGGACAAGAATGGTAACTATTCAACAAAACAAGTAAATCTTCATTAATGTACAAAATCTAATACGTTTCACACAATTTTGCCCGCGACTTTAAGTCCCGTCGAAATTCGCCTATGTCCAGTTTTTTGCGTTGGTGTAAAATCACATGATTTTATACATAAACGAAGTTTTTTCTTGTTTTCTTTAATAGTTTGTATTCTCGTTTGAAATTTTTTTCTCTATTATATATATATATATATATATATAATGTTATTAGCTTATGTGCATTGACTAGTTTCTTGGTTGATCATGAATTGTCTGGAGCTCATCACATGTAAAACTACATGGCCGGAAGGGTTTTAACAACATCTGTATTTGAAGTTAGAGAAATTAAGGTTTCACTTTTCAACTACTATCCCTCAAAGCTTTCTTCAATGTATCATAAACCAAGTGGTTTTAATATTAACACTAACATTAAGGAATAACGATCTTTGTAGTTATCAAGAATTTTAATCAAAATTTAATGTTTTAAAAAACATTTATTTAATACGATGATTATTTTAATAGAAAATTTCAAACACAATTATAAACGTAATTCACCTTTACAAATTCTTTGTATGATTTAGATGGGCGGCTAATCCCAATTTAATAAGATGGTTTGCTATCAATCGTATTCGTACATAATTAACTGAATGTAAAAAAATACACTCGTATAATTCACGGGAATGTATAATTTAATTGTAAATGAGATATGAAATATGAAATTTTTGGAAGATTTTTTTTTTTCAAATGGGTTAATTGTCAAATGAGGGTTCAAAAATCACAAATATGTTTGTTCTTTATAATTGAATTGATTCGTTGCATCTTATCTTGATGTATCTCATTCTAATATGCATCAATTTCTTATCCAATGGTTCATAATCACTTCTCGTTTTTTTCATGTTAACCTCAACTTCTCCCAAACACTCAAAGATTTGTATTCAACCTTAGCTCCAAACAAAGATTGCCAAAATGGACCTAGCCCCAAACCCCCACTGCCAATGACTCATTTGGGAGTAACTGTCGTGACAGTATCGGCCCGTTTCCGAACTTTATGAAAATACACGGCCCTGTCAGTCTTTGTTCGGGACTGATTAAAAGAGATGTTTGTTCATTCTTAACAAGATACCGTTAGTTTTATAAATACTTGAAATGCTATAAAACTTTGATTTTGTTCTTTTTTCTTTTGTGGTTATTTTCGTCATTTAGAATAACTTATATCAATAGTCAATAATCTATGTTCTCTTTCCATTATTCATTATTCATGAGTATATAATTAATACCTTCAGAACATATGCATAATACAATGTAAGTAACTAAATAAAATACCGTGAGGATGCAAATATAAGACAAGAAAATAGGTTAAAGAGTCGATCTTTCAAAAAGCTCTGCACTTAAATCAAAGATAAAGTGACAAATAAATAAAAAAGTCAAGAATCATCATTTTTCACTCAAGATGAATTGTATCTAAAAAATAATATTCGTCCATCATGCACATAGATTGGGATATGAGTTAGATTTACGTCAAAATCAACTTAACGTAATCTTAGATTTTTCAAATTATATGTTAAGTTTGACGGTTTATAGAAACTCAAATAAAATAAGAAGATGTTAGGTGTTTTTAGTTTGCCGCCTTTTTATGCATGTTTGTGATACAACTTGTTTGTCTCCAACAATCTTGTAAGGAACGTTAGTTAACATTGTGCCTTGTCTCTTATACACGAGTTATCGAATTTCAAACATAGGCCAATTGAAGTTATAATTTGGACATCAGCCAAGCATTAATAAATTTTGTTCCAGGAATATTTTAATTAGGACATACTAATAAAAAAACTGTGATATTTTATTCAAAGTCTAGAATCATGGTCTTTGTAAGTTTGTGGGGTTCCAACTCAAAACCAATTGGCAATGAGTGGAGTAGCCCAGGACCCTTATCAGCACATTACAAGTTCACTTTGTGTCCGATGTGGGACATTGCTCAACACGCCCCCTCACGTGTGGCGTTCTTTCTGCCTAACACGTGGATACTTTTTGGGTTACGTGGAGTCCGTGCGGCTTTTTGACCAACCACGGGTGAACCTTGCTCTGATACCATGTAAGTTCGTGGGGTTCCAACTCAAAACCAATTGGCAATGAGTGGAGTAGCCCAGGACCCTTATCAGCACATTACAAGTTCACTTGTAACAAGTTTTGAAGATCTAAAAATCTTGATTTGTCAACAAAGATCAACAATGTGAATTGCTTGTTCCTTGTTCTTTGCAAACTACATTTTATTAGTCACGCAACTAGCTACGCACTAATGCGGGAGAGAGGAGTACAACGACTAGTTGTTACAAACCCAATCAACCCAGCAGAGGCTACCCCCAAATGAACTCCTATACCGAACCCAAAAAAAGACAGAAGTTTCAACATCATTAGCCACTAAAAGAGTGTTAAAAGTAACTCCGTTGAAAATCACGTCCTTTCTCCCTTTCCAAACCGCCCAAGTGTATGCCAACGTAACCGCTTCTCGAACAAGATCACGTTTCTGCTTTTGGAAGTAGACCAAGAGCTTTTGAACAGGTCTTCGATCCGACATCCTAAAGAAGGGAGAACATTCCACCATTTGTCATTGTGTTCCTAACATAGATTGCAGACTTAAAGGAGTCGAATAAGTGATCAGCAGGTCGAAACTGCTCCTTGCATAGGACGCACTCATCATTTGTGACTATTACTCCTCTTTTTGCAAGATTATCAAATGTGGGAAGTCTGTTTTGACGCACTCTCCAGTTGTGAATGCATACTTTGGAAGGAACAACCTTCGAATTGAACACGTTCACAACAAAGTTTTAAAGCCTCCAATTGTTGTTTTTCGCGACCCTCTTTAGGTCCCTTCGCCAACTCCATTTCATGCTTAGGCTATTCCTAGACGGTTCAAATCTATCTATAGTTTTACAACCTCTGTTTACATCGAGGGCCTCAAGCCTCGAATATAATAATTCAAAAGGCTCGATATTGCATCAAGTATCCGACCAAAAGAAGTGCTCCTCCCATCACCTATTTTCTTTTGAAAGAGGGTTAGGAGAGATATTCACCTTCTCAAGGACCTTATTGATACTTATTCACCTTTTCAAGGACCTTATCGATACTTATTCACCTTTTCAAGGACCTTATCGATACTATAGATTTCCCTAAATACCCTAAATGGGAGTTTTTCGTCAATTGTCTCCAAGTTTTCCTGAGCTGTCGTGTAGAGCCACAATAACTTGCTTCCATTGGTTATCGCTCGGGGGGGTCATAGCGCTCTAACCGAGTTTGAGCCTTCCCGTACGCATGCCTTGGGACATGTTTAGCCCCCAAAATTGTTGGAGATTAGTCGGGCTTTGGCCCGGACACCCTTAAAAAAACTTGCTTCCACAACGTCCCTTCCTCAGTTTTGAAACGCCACCACCACTTAGAGAGCCAAGAACAGTCGTGTTAAGGGCTATTATACTATCAGTGTTTAGACCTCCATCTTCCCTATTTTTCAGGATTTTATCCCAGTCGGCCATGCTATCTTGCCATTACCGTTTGAGCCCCCCCCCCCCCCCCCCCAAAACGAGAAGTCTCTACGTAACCGTTCGAGCTTGTTAAGGAACCTAATCGGGGTTGCAAACAAAGAGAGCAAGTGCATCCTAAGGCCCCCCAGGACACGAGGCATCCGTCGCTAATCAGCGGCAGATCAACAACGAATTGTTTTTTATATATTTTAAAGCCACTGCATTGCTAACAAAGTGAACATTACAATAGGTGTCAAGTGGAAGTGCAGTGATGTATGCTACTGGCGCATCCTGATCAACAACAAATTTATTTTTAATTAATTTCATCACTGGTCCATTGTTAATTAGCAACGGAATCCGGTTACCGTCACTAAAAGCAGACGTTGATGCCCATTTTTCTAGTAGTGATAACTACCCAATAAATCAACGACATTAAACAATTTAAATTGGTTTATATTAAAGAAAAACAAAAGAAAATCAAATATCCTATTATAAAATTATGTATTAGAAACTAAATGTGACGTGAGACTTGAAACTTTTTATAGTATACATGTACACAGAAAATTAATTGTGATCAATCATGTGAGAAAAATACATAATACTTTATTAGTTTATTAGTTATATTTGTCACCCTTCTTCCAGAAGAAACTTGGCTGCCATATTAAATTAATGGAACTTGAACCAAACCTTTTACTAAGCAGTCAAAATATCATCAATTGATGGTAATTATGTAAATTTATAAATAAAAGTATCTTTTCTATGAATTTTTTATTTCGAAGTTTAAAGTTACATCATGTAAACTATTGAAGAAAGTCGATATTATATGAACTTAGAATTATTTGATGATTTTTATTAAACTATTTTCTCTCTACATAGTTATTTAGCTCATTAATATCTCTTCATATTTATTAATGATGAATTCTATTTGGACCCCTTGTAAGGGGATGAGAGTAGGTGATGTGAGTGCACAAATGAGTCTCAGTGGTGAAATCCACAATATTTATGTGAGTGAGGGGGTCCAAATAGCAACCCCTTTTAATTTTTAGATGAGTGATTATTAATTAATGTATATGTTATTTTATTAGACATCGTTTTTGATTAAATCTATTAAAGTAGTTTTCGTTTAGTTTAATTTTTAGTGAAAACTAAAAGTTTGAATAGAAAAGTTAACAAAAACGGAAAAATCTGTGACTTTTCTTAACAAAAATATTCCATTGAATTATCCTATCAATCCTTAATTATCCTCGTGGTAATATGATGATAATTTACAAAAAAAAACGTATGCTAGAATATACGTAAATTACAATGATTCAAATGTTGTTTTGAAGTAATTTAAAATGGATTTTATAAAGTCCCAAATGTATTTAAATTCTTAACAAAATGTTTTATAGAATTTTAATTTGATATGCATCATTTATATTTAATTAATTACTTAACCAACAATAAATATTTGGCGGGTCATTTATGTCTGCGCACATGCATCCATTGTATAAAATATAAGATTAAATGGAATTTTGGTCTAGATAACACTTTCCATCTCTAGAATTTAAAAAGTTTTAAAATAACCATCATATTTTGCAAAAACTTTTAAATTTAGTCCTTTTAATAGTAGTCAAAATCATTTTCTTAATTAAAGGACATTGCCATCCCTTAGTTATTTTTTTCTTTTATTCAATCAAAAACTATATGAACCAGAACATAAAGTTCATTTCGATTGGTAAAAGACAAAAAATTAATAAAAATATGTCTTTCATTTAATGGAGTTATTTGACGGTTTTTAAAGAGAAGAACTAAGAGGGCGTCTACCTACAACTTAATAGGCTTAGAGCTTAATTCAAAATAAAGTAGCTTATTGGCACCAATGGAGTACCTCACTTATCTAGATTCAATATTCAAATTACCTCCTCTACCTCTAATAAAATACGTTCAAAAAGAAAACAACCTAACGGCTTCCCTGTGCTCTATTTTCTAGCCATCCTCTTGACTGATGATAAAGACCTTATTAGTTAATCCACAACAATCTTTATTATAAGGGACATTGAATTCACTCTATGATGATCCTTGTTAGTATTAGTGCCCACTGACCAAGGAGGTTTCCACTTTATTTAAAATACAAATTCATTCATACATAACTGAATAGAAAATTCAAGTTTGAGCCTTTTCTAAATTTTCATTTTTTCTCTTTTGTTTATTTGGACTAGTGGTATACTAGGACCAAACCGAGAAGTGTTGCACCCCTTGGTAAACAAACCATGAATAAGCTAGAATAGCTATAAGGTCGTGTTTGGCATAAGTAGAATAGCTGATAAGCTAGCTTATAAGCTATCACGTGTTTGGATGAACCATAAGCTATGAAACGTCACTTGGAGTAGTGTTGATAGTTTTTTCCAATTATACCATTATTAATATTAATTATTATACCCAAAGATACATTTTTTGGTCATTTTATATACTCATAGGTTAGTCTTTGCCAAACATAATTTGTTCATAAGCTAGCTTATCAGCTACTTGCTAGTTTATTAATCAACAACTAGTTTATTAATCAATAACTAGATTATGAACTATCAGCTAAATATGAAGAAAACAAAAGGTGACATTTTAGACAAACCACAGGGACCATATTTGTAAAGTTTATTCTTTTAAACAAGTACTCAATTCCGGGTCCAAAGTATCTTGATTTCGTCAATGGATTGGAATCTTCCGTTGATCTTCTTCAACCTTCTTTTCCTTTTCAAACCCTAACTTTAACTTTTTTTCAAAACCAACCCAAAAACCCATTTAACTTTTATCCTCCTATAAATACCTTAAATACCATCAACCCAACCACCTCCATCTATTTTTATCTTCCATACCCTCAAAAGTTCTTAAAATCCACCATGGATGACATCAAGAAATCATCATCATGCACAAGAAAGAAGAACAAGCTTAAAGTGGTCTACATATCTTCTCCCATGAAGGTGAAGACTAGTGCTTCCAAATTTAGAGCTCTGGTGCAAGAACTCACCGGTCGTCACTCCGATATTAGCCGATACAACCATCGTGGTTGTTTTAACGATGGTGGTGGCGACGTTCCAGCCTCCGCGATGACGGCGGATGTGGGTGGTGGGAAAGGGGTTGAGTGTAGGAGTAGTGAAGAAGGGGTGGTGAGTAGTGGGTCAGAGGAGTTGAACTCTTTTCTTGATGATGTTTTTAGGTCGGATATAATGGTTGATGATCGGTTTGAAGGGATGTTTCCGTCCTATTCGTTATACGACTCCGGTTTGTAACGGTTTTATAGGGTTAGGTATAGGGAAAAACCGTAAAAAGGTGAAAACCTGTGGAACACCTAGGCAAAGGTTTGTCCGGACAGTGCACATGTATGTATACATGTTTATTATAACATGTAAACGTGCATAAAAACAAAAATATTTAAATTACGTATGTATACGTGCATATTGTACGAGTTAACAGTGCAGAGTGTTACTTAGTTTTTATTTTTTAAAGGTTTTCTCCTAAACCTTTTTTGGTTTTATATATATGTATCCTACACTTTTAGACAACTTCATTGGATCTTTAGTAATTAGGGACTTGTATAAGGTACTTATTGTTCAAATGTAATGCATATATAGTGTATACAAGGTTGACCGGTTTAGTTATGTTGATAAATGAAAATTTCATAAGAAGTGTATGGAAATACTTTAACGGAGATTCACATTTAAATTATGTTGACATTTTTGTATTTAACATATGATGTTAATGAAGGATCATGTGAGAAAAAATAGTTAAAATGATGTTTGGTTTGCATAGTTTGCATATAATGAGAAAAAAAATTCAAAAAAAAATGAGAAAAAAGATAGAGGTGATTCTAAGCATGAAAATATGCCACATCATTCTTAGTGGTTGTTCCTTTAATATATATAATAGATATATCTCAAACAACCGACATAATAAGGATTTCAACATTCCTTCATAATAAGTTGAGATTTTGATGTGATAGTATAATATACTTTTATAATCCCAAATATAATCCAATCCAATATACCTTTTAACTCAACAACCGCCACTGTCCATCTTCTCTACGTCTCTTGCTTCAATAGTGTGACAGTCACTCCCGTTTGAAGGTTCGATTTCTCAATGCTAGATTTCTTTGTGTTTGCGATTTTTTTATGCATTTGCTTGCTTATTTTCTTTCTACTCAATTTATGTTTGCTCGATTTTTTAACGTTTATGTAACGATATTTTAAGTCCAAAATGTTTTAAACATCACACTCAATTCATAATAGTCCATGTTTAAAACTCATATATTTCTAAAGTTTTGTTTTTACGAAGTATCAAATATCCATATGTTGCAACTGGGACTAGCCCGGTTGGTAGAGGGTCACCCTCTTGGAGTAGAAGTCCCGGGTTCAAACCCGGACAAAGGCGTATTTAATCTAACTGGGGTGTTTACTAACAACTAACCTGCCGTTCAAAAAAATATTCATATGTTAACAAAATCACAATATCATACATGATTATTTGATAGACCGCTTTCGGCTCTCCATGTTTTTTTATCTAGAAAATGAAAAACAATTTCGAAAACATGCCTAGAGTCAAAATACCCTTTCCAAATTTAAAAGAATACTAAATGTGATAATTTATAAATTATATATATGTACGCTATATATATTTAATAAACGGGGACGGGTATCACATTATCCCACCCCGTCCCCATCTCAAATTTTGTAGGGAATCCTTGCATCTGTGAGTAGGATAGGTATCATTCATTTCCTAGTTAAGTGTAATCATGTCCTAGTCATATGAAAAGTATTTTGGTGTTTATAGAAAATATTAAAATTTTAATTTAAATGTACATGCCTATTTACGTTCTCTCTTTCTACTCGCCACTATCAACAAATGGATTTACTACTTGTGTTACTGACATTCCATTAGCATGGTGGACTATTGACTAGCTTTCACGTTCACTCTATAGGAAGGGTTGTTTTTTTTTGAACGGCAAAATGCCTAAAGCTGAACTAATTACTTTTCTCTAACCAACTTATGACAAAGTTGGTTTCAAAAAGGATCTTAGAGCGTTCAGGGCTAGGCCAAGAGGTCTGTTAACGCCTTATTTTTTTCTCATCAGAGTTATTTCACAAAGTTAGCTAGAAGTGACAAATCAAAAAACAAAAAAAATGCAACACCC
>CM058041.1:99791837-99863784 GCA_030169165.1 Centaurea solstitialis
CATGGAAATTGAAATCATTATTATTAAAAATGATAAATGTAACTTTGAGAACACGATGTCAAACCTAGTACTTATCAAGCCTACATTGATATGGACCAAAATTTGGTTAGAAAACTAAATACATCTTTCCTTATCTATCACACAAAACATTTAATCGTTTTTCTATATCTTGTTGATCTAATCTAGATTTGAATAAACCTTGACCTTTAAATTCAAATATAACCTTTAAAAATGTCTTAGTCGTGTCTAACCCATTTTATAGAACCTAAAAATCCACATATAACTTTTAAAAATACCAACTGCATACCTTAAACACACATGTATATTAGAGGTGAACATTAAAAATTAAGTTTTCAATTCAAGCACAATGCTAAAGTAGGGGGAAAATCCCAACAAACTAATGAGCATCGATGTCTTGAAAACCATATGAAAGATACTAAACTAAATATATCATAACCCATGTATTCTGGCATAACATACATCTAGTTCATGGATAAACATTCGAAAAATAGTTACCTTTTCATGCACTACATATGTTTCAGAGACAAAGCCACTTATGGATGCAACTACTTGAAAATGACTTTCATTTTCATATTTTAATCTGCATAGCGCATATTGAAGATATCATCATCTCTGTGAATGATTCATATTGAAGCTATCATCATCTCTGTGTGAATGATTCACAGTTTATATGAATATAAAACATTTCTTGTAGGAACCATCTCCCATGAACTAATAACCATCTAAAAATAAACATGAGATACATGGATAACAAAGAACAAATTATTTATTAAATATAGATAGCTAATTACAATTGAGATGAAAGTGAAAAAATCATGCCTAAAAAACCAATGATGGACCAAATAGCTATACCTCTTATGGCCACTATGTAGTCCTTTAGTGGCCACTAAGCACTTACCTATAGAGACTTATATAGTGTTGCACGATTAATAATGGGTTCTTTACTTCACCTTTAAATGGGAATGTCTTCAACATTCTATTCACACCAGCACATCTCTCGTTTTTATATGATAAAGACCAAGATATAAGAAATATACATAAAAAACTGTAAATGAATTGAAATAGGAAAACTTGCACCAAATAGTAGTCAGATGTCATGAGTTTACCTGCAATTGATGTTGATTATCAAATGACTTGACTGGACTATGAAATTCTGTTTGGACTAATCACTCTCTCTTAACTAAAAACCAGAAAATATCAAAATTAACGAAAACCTCTTCAAGAATCATCAGATATTACAAATACCAGAATTTAAGAATCACATTCAAACCTTCGATCACATCGACAGTCCCCTTCAAATCCTAAAACAACAAAACAAACCCCTAAATTAGATGATGAGAGGAGAAATCATATATTAAAAAAAGCAGCAAAGAAATCTTCAACTTAAGATAAGATATAAAAACTGACTTATGTAAAGAAACCCTAAAACCCTTTTTCATGAATACAATCACATGTGAAATACCGTTACGTTAACAAATCCATTGGACATGAATCAAGTAGATAACAAACCCTTTATAAAATTACAACGATCTATGTAATAACAGGTGGTTACCGTTTCGTTTTGAAATCGAGGGCAAAAGCTATAGAGAAGACGATATTTGGGTTTGTAATGAAATAGAAACAGAGAGTGAGGAGGAGAGAAGTAGTAGCTGTGATTGTTGGAAGGAGGAGAAGGAGAAGATTTGGAAGATTTAAATGTTAGTGACAAAATCTTTAATGGCATGGGTGTGGAGCAGGTAGAGGGAGCTTCAATGGTGTCTGGAGCAGGTGGTTCAACCATGCTTTTGTCTTATAAAAGGAGAAGTATGTAGGAGAACTGTAGATGAAAAACTGTAGCTTAGGAACAGTTCTTCAACATTTGCTAAATGTTAAGGTACTAGTTTTTTTTAACCCCGCGTTGCAGGGGAAATGAGAGGTCATAAAAATATAATGACATAAATCAACAAAAAATAATTGATATGTAACATAAATCGATAGTACAATTATGGCTTAAGTGACGATTAACCTAAAAAAGAAAATCTCATGAGAAAATATAAATTGAAATCTGGTTAATGTATCTTTTGATGTGGTCAATATTTCTGATTAACTATACAGTTAAAATTAAGATTAAGCCTTCCAATTAAAATAACGATTAAGTCTTCCAAATAAAATAACGACAAAGTCTTCGGAATTAAGACATGTTCTTTTCACAATTAAGTATTCAGACATTTTCTAAAAGACTGTATAATGATATGAACTGTAAATATTTAAAATATTTTTATATAGCATATGTATTGTAATTATATAAAAAAATCATAATTAAATTAAAAAATATTCAATATTTGGCTCATTTCAAAGGTATCGAAGAGACGATTATAATGTTGTAACTTGCTAAAAATAAAACATATATTTTAAACGTACTTTAATCAATATACGATTATATGTGTTAATATAATAAAAACGAAAAATGAAATATAAATAACTAAAAGGTGTTAAAGTAAATAACTAAAACTCAAAGGGTATAAAGTGTAAATATTATTATAAATTAACAAAAAAAGAACGGATGAAATAAAAAGGGCGAGGAAGAATCGAACCTGCGCGTCCAACATGTTGAACCCAACCCCTTAACCATCTGAGCTAGCGTGGCCTATGTCTTTATGTATTCAAATTAGATATTTAACACGAAAAAAAGTTGGTTGGTACTGTAGCTTAGGAACAGTACCAACCAAGTTGGTAAATGTTAGGTTTTATAATATAATGTTGAAATCCTTGTTTGTAGAATTTGAAGATTCTTTCTTTTAAAAAAATGAACCAAATGATAGAACGAAATTTAGTCATAGAAAAATTCAACATTCTAATTTCATTAGATTCATTTAGAATATAATTTGCAAACCATGCAAACTAAATGTTACCTTAACTATTTTTTCTCACATGATCCTTCATCTTAACATCATATGTTAAATACGAAAATGTCAACATAATTTAAATGTGAATCTCCGTTAACAAAGTATTTCCATACACTTATTATGAAATTTTGATTTATCAACATAACTAAACCGGTCAACCCTGTATACATTGTATATGCATTACATTTAAAACAATAAGTACCGTATACAAGTCCCTAATTACTAAAGATCCAATGAAGTTGTCTAAAAGTGTAGGATACATATATATAAAACCAAAAAGGTTTATGAGAAAACCTTTAAAAAATAAAAACTAAGTAACACCTTGCATGGTTAACTCGCACGATATGATATGCACATATGCATATACGTAGTCAGTTTTTGCTTTTATGCACGTTTACATGTTATAAATAAACATGTATACATACATGCACACTCTCCGGGCAAACCGTTGCCTAGATGTTCCAAAGGTTTTAACCTTTTTACGGTTTTTCCCTGTACCTAACCCTATAAAACCGTTACAAACCGGAGTCGTATAATGAATAGGACGGAAACATCCCTTCAAACCGATCATCAACCATTATTTCCGACCTAAAAACATCATCAAGAAAAGAGTACGACTCCTCCGACCCGCTACTCACCACCCCTTCTTCACTACTCCTACACTCAACCCCTTTCCCACCACCCGCATCCGCCGTCATCGCGGAGGCTGGAACGCCGCCACCGCCATCGTTAAAACAACCACCATGGTTGTATCGGCTAATATCGGAGTGACGACCGGTGAGTTCTTGCACCAGAGCTCTAAATTTGGAAGCACTAGTCTTCACCTTCATGGGAGAAGATATGTAGACCACTTTAAGCTTGTTCTTCTTTCTAGTGCATGATGATGATGATGATTTCTTGATGTCATCCATGGTGGATTTCAAGAACTTTTGAGGGTATGGAAGATAAAAATGGATGGAGGTGGTTGGGTTGATGGCATTTAAGGTATTTATAGGAGGATAAAAGTTAAATGGGTTTTTGGGTTGGTTTTGAAAAAAAGTTAAGTTAGGGGTTTGAAAAGGAAAAGAAGGTTGAAGAAGATCAACGGAAGATTCCAATCCATTGACGAAATCAAGATACTTTAGAGTTTAGACCCGGAAGTGACTTTTTTTATGTTAGGAATAAAACTTTACAAATATGGTCCTTGTGGTTTGTCTAAAATGTAAGGAACTACTTTTTTGTTTTCTTCGTTTTTAAAATTATAAGATGACTATTGTACCTTGCAAACACTTTGCGGTTTAGGCCTAGTATACCACTAATCCAAATAAATATGAGAGATAAAAATGGTCGAACTTGTATTTTTAATTAAGTTATGTATGAATAAATTTATATTATTGCTTACTTTTTTTTTCTTAAATGTTTGATCAGGTATTATTTTTAGCATGAATTAAACGTAATAAGTTGTTCATTTCTAAATGAAGGATATTTTTGAAACATAAAAACCATTTAAAAATCAAAATATGAATTATATTCCAATTGATCTCGTATAAGCACATCTCATAAACACATTACGAAAATTAACCACAATATATAGCACTATTTTGTTTTAAGGTTTAACATTATAGGAAAGTGAAAAACACTTCACTTATTAAAGGAATCAAAACATATCAATGTAAAATGTATATTTTAAGTCTCATAATACATAAAACATTATAGATTGGAAGAGATTGAAAGTGAAGTGTGATTAAAAGTGGAAACCTCCTTGGTTAATGAGCTCTTATAATAACAAGAATCATCATAGAGTGAAATCAATGTCACTTGGGATAAAGATTGTTGTGGAATAACTAATAAGGTCGTTGTCGTCAAACAAAGCGGATGACGAGAACATAGAGCACAAGGAGCCGCTAGGTTGTTTTAGATTGTTTTCTTTTTTGTGGAGCACGTTTTATTAGGAGTAAATGAGGTAATTTGGAACATTGAATCTGGACAAGTCAGGTACTCCATTTGTGCAAACAAGCTACTTTACTTTGAATTAAGCTCTAAGTAAAGAACATAAAATAGTTGTATGAATAACCCAGATGCAACATTAAGCCTATTAAATTGTAGCTAAACACCTCCTTAGTTCTTCTTTTTTAAGACCGTCAAATAACTTCGTTAAATGAAAGACATTTCCTTCTTTTATCATTTGTTTTTTTGCCTTTTGCCAATCAAAATCGACTTTACGAAATGATTTGACTACCGTTAAAAGGAGGACTAAATTCAAGCGTTTTGCAAAATATGATGGTTGTTTTAAAACTTTTTAAATTCTAGAGATGAAAAGTGTTATCTAGACCAAAATTCCAATTAATCTTATATTTTATATAATGGATGCATGTGCGCAGACATAAATGACCCGCCAAATATTTATTGTTGGTTAAGTAATTAATTAAATACAAATAACGCATTAATTCTATATCAACTTAAAATTCTATAAAACATTTTGTTAAGAATTTAAATACATTTGGGACTTTATAAAATCCATTTTAAGTTACTTAAAAAAAATAAACATTTAATATCATTATAATTTACGTTTATTCTAGCATAAGTTTTTTGTATATTATTATTATTATATTACCACGAGGATAATTAAGGATTAGGATAATTCAATGGAATATTTTTGTTAAGAAAAGTCATTAGCTTTTTCCGTTTTTGTTAACTTTTCTATTCAAACTTTTATTTTTCGCTAAAAATTAAACTAAATGAAAACTACTTTAATAGATTTAATAAAAAACGATGTCTAATAAAAATAACATATACATGAATCAATAATCACTCATCTAAAAATTAAAAAATATGTGCTTCTTTATGTGGTATTATCAACAGCTGTTTTATATAAATTAATTAACGTAATAGTAAAACATCGTTATTTGTTAAACCTCTTATTAAGTTTAAATGCAGCATTTTGTAAAAGAGGGCACAGTTTTATTAATCTTAAATATTGCAACACTTTCTATTTTAATTTATTAAAAAGTTAATATTTTAATTCGTGAAAGCTACTTTCCAAATTTACTTATTTGTTACTAATAATTATGAAGAGACATTAATGAGCCTAATAATTATTAAGCGAAAAAGTAGTTTAATAAAAATCATCAACTAATTTTAAGTTCATATAATATGCAACACTTTTTTAAAAATTTACATGCTGTAACTTTAACCTTCAAAATAATTAAAGAATTAATTAAAAAGAATATTTTTATTAGTAAAATTACATAATTACCATCAATTGATGATATTTTGACTGCTTAGTAAAGGTTTGGTTCAAGTTCCATTAATTTAATATGGCAGCCAAGTTTCTTCTGGAAGAAGGGTGACAAATATAACTAATAAACTAATAAAGTAATATGTATTTTTCTCACATGATTGATCACAATTAGTTTCCTAATACATAACTTTATAATAGATTTCTGTTTTGATTTTGTTTTGTTTTTCTTTAATGTTTAATAGAGAAACCGAATTAAATTGTCCAATGTCATTGATTTATTGGGTAGTTGTCATTATTAGAAAAAAATAGGCATTAACAACGGCTTTTAGCGACGGATTTGCGATGGATAGACCACAACCGGATTCCGTTGCTAATTAACGACAAATCAGCGATGAAATTAATTAAAAAATAAATAAATAATTTCGTTATTGATCAGTCACTAATTAGCGACGGAGTGACTTTAAAATATAAATAAAAACAAAACTTTGATGATCTGTCGCTTCGTGTCCTGGGGGGGCCTTAGGATGCATTTGCTCTCTTTGTTTGCAGGCTTGGTTAGGGTCCATAACAAGCTCGAACTGTTGTGTGGAGACTTCTCTTAGGGGGGGGGGGGGTCAAAGGGTAATGGCAAGATAGCGTGGGTCGCCTGAGATAAAATCCTCAAAAATAAGGAAGATGGATGTCTAAATACCGATAGTATCAAAGCCCTCAACACGACTATTCTCGGCTCAAAGTGGTGGCGTTTCAGAACTGAGGAAGGGACGTTGTGGAAGCAAGTTATTGTGGCTCAAAGGGTAATGGCAAGATAGCGTGGGCCGCCTGGGATAAAATCCTTAAAAATAAGGAAGATGGATGTCTAAATACCGATAGTATCAAAGTCCTCAACACGACTATTCTTGGCTCGTAGTGGTGGCGTTTCAGAACTGAGGAAGGTACGTTGTGGAAGCAAGTTATTGTGGCTCTACACGGCACTCAGGAAAACTTGGAGACAATTGGCGAAAAACTCCTGTTTCAGGTATCTGGGGAAATGTAACACCCGTAAATTTCGGTTGTAATAACGACTCTTTAATAAAATTTGGAAAATAGAATTTTGGATCTGTTAGGAATTATGTGCAGAGTTGACAAACCAAGTAATTACACATCCAATGTTACAAGACACTTGAGGGTCACACCTGTGAGGACCTATAAATCGAATAAGTTAGATGAAACCCAGAAATGGAGAGTTAGGATTTATAATAGTGAATTATAAATCAATTGGGTAATTTCAGTCAGAATTACCAAAGTCAGAGGGTTATTAATTAATTAGTTACATTATATATTTATTAGATAAAATAAATATATAATAGTTAATTAATAAGTAATATATATATTAGATAAATATATATATATATATAAAAGATTATCATAAGCAAATTCTTTTCCAGTAATTAAAAAGGGAAAGGATTTGAGATAATCATTATATGGAAACTGAATACAATTCAAACTGTGTTTTCTCCCCATATAAATAAGGCTTATGGGTTAAGGAAAAGTTAAGCTTTTAGACACACCAACCAATAACCAGTTTCCAGTTTCCTCTCTCCCTCTCTCTCCCAATCGGCGCCGCCACCATCATCATCTGAATTCCAGTTTCGGTTTTTCAGCTGTCGGGTTTTTCTTGTTCAACTAGAAGAACAATTCGTTGGTCAATCACCGGTGGACTAAATCTCGAGCAATCCAGGTAAACTGATCTGAATCTAAACTATTAGGATTAAACTAGAACGATTAAAGATCAATAAGCTTTTAAGGGTTTTTAGCTTTATCGCTTCCGCATGATAAGATCAAATCAGTGTGTTTTTGATCACGTAGGTTTTATCAGTTTGATTATTAAACCTATGAGATTTATCAAACCAGTGAGGTTCGTTAGATCTGTGTTAAACCTTGAGTCAGTTCGATCCGAGGATACCCACAAAAACCCCAACAGGATCAAATCTTGTATTTTATGGTTTAGTATGTTAGAGAATTCAATCATGAGTCCAACGGTCCTTTCGGAATCGAAATCGGAGCTATAACGAAGAAGTTATGGCCGAAACAAGTTTCACCAAAAAACACCCAGATGGCTAGCGATCGCTAGGCCTGATGGCTAGCAATCGCTAGGCAAATTTTTCGTGGGTTCTGTTGGAGCTCACTACCACCTCAAGGTCGCTAGCACCCTTTTACAAAGCTAGCGATCGCTAGCATACACACCTAGCGATCGCTAGGTGTGCTGCAGCAAGAGAAAAACGGGTTAAAAACCCTTCTCTCTTCTTTCATTCATAACTTTCTCATTTCTCCTCCTTTTGAGCTAATTTTTCTTCCTACCTTCTCCTCTTTCCAAGCTCTTCAAGGCTACAAGGGTGGATTGATACCTCAAGCTAGCAAGATTTGGTGGCTAGATCTCCTCTATCTTCATCTTCTTCACCTCATCTTCCACCTCCATTGTTGCTAGATTTGTGTTCTTCAAGTTCTAGGGTTTCTACTCAAGATTTGGCTAGATAAACTTATCTAAACCACTTGAGGTTGGTTAATCTATGTGATAGGAGTTATGAAACTAACCTAAGGTTCGATTTGCTTGATTTTAGGTTTGTTCACATATTTGACCTAAATCGGAAGATTTGGGGGTTTTGGGTGTAAACCCAAAGGTGAGTTGCTAAAATCGTTTTGTTAAAACTGAGAGCACATCATCTTGTTTGATTTTACATGTCTTGCTTGATTTTGTGGATAAATATGAGTTTTGGATGAAATGCCTAAATTTCTAGGTTTAGGATTTGCCATGAAACGAATAAATGACAATTCTTGTATGAATGGCTTGATTGGATTATTATACATGGAGTAGTTTATCGTATGCCACTAGTGTATGAGTTAAACCCATGTGATTACATGATGAATGTGTTTATGAGAAATGCGTGTTATTATGTATGTCATGGATTGATGCAAAGGAATTGAATCCCGAGCATGTTGGCTTATATGAAATGAACGAAAGTATTGAGACCTTCAATAATGCTTATATTATATAATTAAAATGTTATGGAGCACCGCTAGTCAAAAAGCGGGATACTATTGGTCACTAGTTAAAAAGTGGACCGGGATGTCACTAGTCAAAAGGTGAGTACCCATATTTTTACGTATACATGAATTGGACAATGTGATACTAGTCAAAGGGTGTACATTGTGTCGATTTTGAAATGAGATTGATTTAAAGTGGCACTAGTCAAAAGGTGTGCACTTTCAAGTTTACACGAGTTCGACTCAGTCTTGGGTGGCACTAGTCAAAAGGTGCGCACCTATGTCCCTCGCCATTCGTGTGGCCGCGAATGTGCCTGGCCTCTGAGGTTGTCTATTTGAGTCTTCGTAGGAGGACGACAACGGGGTGTCTCGACTCTGATGTGTAACTTGCTTGGCGAAAGTGGGTCGCTCCCACGGTTTTCAAGGATAAAAGATAAACCGGTTTAACATGCTACACTTTGTTGTTAGTGTACTCTTGTATATCTCACATGTCTTAACATGCTTTTATATGTGTGGTATTATGTTGATACAACTCACTAGACTCTTTTGGCCTAACACTTGATTGGTGTCGATGTGTCTCTCAGGTACTAGGGACGCCGCTCCTAAGTAGGAGCTTGGATTAAAGTGAGCTTGGGGAATGTGTGAAGGGACCGGTCCTCTAGACCTTTGGCGATTGTAGAACGATAACCCTTTTGTAATCTTTTCCTAGAGTAGGAATAGATTAGTTGGTTATTGTTATTGTTTGTCGATAGTACAAACATGTAATTATACAACACTCTATACCCCTGTTTTTGGGGTGAGCTCACGCTGTGGCGTAAATTGTGTTACCACCTTTCGTAAATGAAAGTTTTTGTTTACTCCAATTTTTGGGGTGTTACAGGAAATCTATAGTATCGATAAGGTCCTTGAAAAGGTGAATAAGTATCAATAAGGTCCTTGAGAAGGTGAATATCTCTCTTGGCCCTCTTTCAAAAGAAAATAGTTGGTGGGAGGAGCATTTCTTTTTGGTCGAATACTTGGTGCGGTATCAAGCCTTTAGAATTATTATATCCAAGGTTTGAGGCCTCGATGTAAACAGAGGCTCTAAAATTGTAGATAGATTGGAACCGTCCAGGAATAGCCTGAGCATGAAATAGAGTTGGCGAAGGGACCTTAAAGAGGGTCACAAAAACAACAATTGGAGGCTTTAAAACTTTATTGTGAACGTGTTCAATTCGAAGGTGGAGGTGATTGAGAGCTTAATTAAAGATGGGTCTTTCACTGTTGCTTCACTGCGAATGGCTATCGATGATATTTGGATTAGGGGATCCGCCCCCACACCGTGGAATAAGGTTGTTCCTTCTAAAGTATGCATTCATAACTGGAGAGTGCGTCAAAACAAAGTCCCCACATTAGATAATCTTGCAAAAAGAGGAGTGATGGTCACAGACTATGAGTGCGTCTTATGCAAGGAGCAGGTTGAAACTGTTGATCACTTATTCGGCTCCTTTAAGTCCGTGATTGATGTTAGGAACACGATTGACAAATGGTGGAATGTTTTCCCTGCTTTAGGATGTTGGATCGAAGACATGTTCAAAAGCTCTCGGTCTACTTCCAAAAGCAGAAACGTGGATCTTGTTCGAGAAACGGTTACATTGGCATACACTTGGGAGGTTTGGAAAGGGAGGAAGGACGTGATTTTTGACGGAGTTAGTTTTAACACTTTTTTAGTGGCTAATGATGTTGAAATTTTTGTCTTTTTTGGGTTCAGTATAGGAGTTCATTTGGGGGTAGCCTCTGCTGAGTCGATTGGGTTTGTAACAACTAGTTGTTGTACTCCTCTCTCACGCGCGCTAGTGCCTAGCTAGTTGTGTTGCTAATAAAATGTTGTTTCCAAAAAACAACGAATGAGCAATTCACATTGTAGAACATTGTTGACAAAATCAAGATTTTTAGATCTTCAAAACTTGTTACAAGACCATGATTCTAGACTTTGAATAAATTATCATTGTTTTTTTTATTAGTATATCCTAATTAAAATATTCTTGTAACAAAACTTATTAATGTTTTGGTTGATGTCCAAATTATAATTTCAGTTGGCCTATGTTTGAAATTCGATAACGCCTCTATAAGAGACAAGACCCAATGTTAACTAACGTTCCTTACAAGATTGTTGGAGACAAACAAGTTGTATCACAAACAAGCATAAAAAGGCGGCAAACTAAAATGCCTAACATCTTCTTATTTTATTCGAGTTTTTATAAACCGCCAAACTTAACATATAATTTGAAAAATCTAAGATTACGTTAAGTTGATTTGACGTAAATCTAACACATATCTCAATCTATGTGCATGACGGAAAACAATAATTTTTAGATACAACTCATCTTGAGTGCAAAATGATGATTATTGACTTTTTATTTATTTGTCACTTTATCTTTGATTTAAGTGCGGACCTTTTTGAAAGATCGGCTCTTCAACCTATTTTCCTGTCTTATATTTGTGTCCTCACGGTATTTTATTTAGTTACCTATTCTTATATTGTTATGCATATTTTCTAAAGGTATTGATAATATAATTCTATAAATTCGTGAATAATGAAAAGAGAACATAGATTATTGACTATCGATATAAGTTGTTCTAAATGACAAAAATAACCACATAATAAAAAAAGAACAAAATCAAAGTTTTATAACATTTTAAGTATTTATAAAACTAACGCTATCTTGTTAAGAATGAACAAACATCTCTTTTAATCAGTCCTAAACAAAGACTTAGAGGGTCGTGTATTTTCATAAAGTTCGAAAATGGGCTGATACTGTCATTGGCATTTGGCAGTGGGTTCTAGGGCTAGGTCCATTTTGGCAACCTTTGTTTGGAGGAATTGGAGCTATGGTTACAAATCTTGGAGTGTTTATGAGAAGTTAAGGTTAACATGAAAAACACGAAAAGTGATTATCAATCATTGGATAAGAAATTAATGCATATTAAAATAAGATATATCAAGATAAGATGCAACTAATCAATTCAATTCTAAATAGCAACGTACTTGTGATTTTTGAACCCTCGTTTGACAATTAGCCCATTTCAAAAAAAAAAAAAAAAAAAAAAAAGAATCTTTCAAAAATTTCGTATTTCAAAAATTTTGTATTTCGTGTATGAATATGATTGATGGCAAACCATCTTATTAAATTGGGATTAGCCGCCCATCTAAATCATACAAAGAATTTGTAAAGGTGAATTACGTTTATAATTGTGTTTGAAATTTTCTGTTAAAATAATCACGTATTAAATAAATGTTTCTTAAACATTAAATTATGATCAATATTCTTGATAACTACAAAGATAATTATTCGTTAATATTAATGTTGATATAAAACCACTTGGTTTATGATACATTGACGAAAGCTTAGAGGGATACAGTTGAAAAGTGAAATTTCAATTTCTCTGACTTCAAATACAGACGTTGTCAAAACCCTTTGAGTCATGTAGTTTTACATGTGATGAGCTCTAGATGGTTGATGATTAACCAAGAAACTAGTCAATGCGCATAAGCTAATAACATTATATATAGAGAGGGAAAAAAAATTCAAACGAGAATGAAAACTATTTAAGAAAAAACTTCGTTTATGCATAAAATCATGTGATTTTTCACTAATGGAAAAAACTGGACACAGGCGACTTTCGACGGGACTTAAAGACGTGGGCAAAATTGCGTGAAACATATTAGATTTTGTACATTAACGAGTTTTTCTTGTTTTGTTAAATAGTTATCATTCTTGTATGAGAGAGAGAGAGAGAGAGAGAGAGAGAGATATCGTATATGATTAACGTTCTTTTGAGCGTGTTTAATCATATATGACTAAGCGTCTGCATATTGTTAATCTAACATGTGTTTAATCATATATAACTAAACTTATTATTATATATGGTACTAGTTAATGGCCCGTGTAATACACGGACAATTAATAACATATTGTTTTAATTTCTAATAAAAATAGGCATCTACATTATAAAGTTAACAAATATTTCACCTGCAATTAACAATATAAATATGACTTAGTTAATAAAAGAAACATTAATGAGTTAGTTTAATCATAGCCATCTAGGAAAACTTTTGTTCCAGTCTTTTATTCAAAACTTTATTTGAAATTGAATAAGTAGAGTATAGTTATTTAGTAAAATAATTCTTATTAATCAACGATTTAAATGAAAAAAATCACTCTTGCTTTTTTACTAAATATTTTAGTCATCTAATAGTTGTTAATATATAAGAAATTGAAAAAGGTTCGGATTTCCTGAATGATATTAAAACTGGAGGGATTCAGAAATAAAATATGTAGTGTTTTAAAAAAGTAATTTTAAGAATGAAAAACTAAAGGATAAAAAGTAATTTAATCAAATAATTTTAAGGATACAAAATGTAAATTTAGGTAGGTGAATTTTGGAAAATATTTTTTCCATATTTGTTAGTTATGTATTTTTACATATTAATAGGGCATTAAAAAAAATAAAAATTCTTTATGACATCATCATTTGATTGATTTTGTTTAATTGACCAATAAGATTGCTCAATTTCGTTTTGATGACATCAGCAAAAAGACTTAGTTAATAAAAGAAACATTAATGAGTTAGTTTAATTATAGCCATCTAAGAAAACTTTTGTTCCAGTCTTGTGGATTTGGTCCTTGTGGTTTAGTAATTTTTTTGATCATAGTCCCTATTGTATGTTTATCTTGGAAATGGTCCTTGTGGTTTTCATTTCGTTTTGGCCATGGTCCCTTGACTAACTGCTTCCTTAACTCCGTTAAATTAAGAACTATTTTTGTAATTTTTTATTCTTTTGCTTTTTCCTTGTAAAAAGGTAAAAACAATATTTTTAAACATACAAATTCACACACACACACACATATATATATATATGTATATATATAATGGTATCAAAATAAATAAAATAAAAGCTTATTTTACAATTTGATTTTTTTAATTAAAAAGTTAATTATATCACATATAATTTAATTAATGTTAATAAATTAAATTATAAAAACAAATCTTATTCATTCTCTCTATATAAATTGGTGTGTTTAAAAATTTTCTTTTTACTTTTTTACAAAAAAAAAATGCAAAAGAATAATAAATTACTAAAATAAATCTTGATTTAACAGAGTTAACGAATGAGTTAGATAGATGGACCATGGCCAAAACAAAATGAAAACCACAAAAATCATATCCAAGATAAACATAAAATAGGATTATGGTCAAAATATTTACAATAGAAGAGATTAGTTTATGATGTGATGTTTTAAATTAAACAATAAACTATATCATATACAACTTAATTAGAAAATCATAAAAATCATTTCTTATTTTATTTAGAGCGAATTAATTTTGATTTGTTTTTATGATTTAATTTATTAAAAGTAATTAAATTATATCTGATATAATTAATTTTTGTAAATTAAAAAAATTTAAATCACAAATTAAGAGCTCATTTTACTAATTATTTATATATATATATATATATATATATATAATGGTACCAAAATAAATAAAATAAGAGCCCATTTTACGATTTAATTTTTTCCAAGTTACAATAATTATTTATATCACATATAAATCTTAATCATTTATTTTTAATTTTTATAAATGAAATTTTTTAAACATTCGCTACTTTAAACACATTAAGAGCGAATAAAATTAGACGTGGTTTATTTAAATTAAAAATTAATTAAATTGTATATGATATAATTAAGTTTTATAAATTTAGCAAAACCATATCGTAAAATAATCTCTTATTTGATTTATATATGTGTGTGTGTGTTTAAAAATATTGTTTTTATCATTTTACAAGAATAAGACATAAGAATAGAAAATTACTAAATTAGTCCTTAATTTAACGAAGTTAACAAAGGGGTTAGTTAGAGGGACCATGACCAAAATAAAATGAAAACCACAAGGACCATATCCACAATAAACATACAATAAGGACTATGGTCAAAAAAATTATTAAACCACAGGGACCAAATCCACAATTCACTCCAGTCTTTTATTCAAAACTTTATTTGAAATTGAATAAGTAGAGTATAGTTATTTAGTAAAAATAATTCTTATTAATCAACGATTTAAATGAAAAAAATTACTCTTGCTTTATTACTAAATATTTTAGTCATCTAATAAACCACAGGGACCAAATCCACAATTCACTCCAGTCTTTTATTCAAAACTTTATTTGAAATTGAATAAGTAGAGTATAGTTATTTAGTAAAAATAATTCTTATTAATCAACGATTTAAATGAAAAAAATTACTCTTGCTTTATTACTAAATATTTTAGTCATCTAATAGTTGTTAAAATATAAGAAATTGAAAAAGGTTCGGATTTCCTGAATGATATTAAAACTGGAGGGATTCAGAAATAAAATATGTAGTGTTTTAAAAAGGTAATTTTAAGAATGAAAAACTAAAGGATAAAAAATAATTTAATCAAATAATTTTAAGGATACAAAATGTAAATTTAGGTAGGTGAATTTTGGAAAATATTTTTTCCATATTTGTTAGTTATGTATTTTTACATATTAATAGGGCATTAAAAAAAATAGAAATTCTTTATGACATCATCATTTGATTGATTTTGTTTAATTGACCAATAAGGTTGCTCAATTTCGTTTTGATGACATCAGCAAAATCCTTCTTTTAATATATATATAGATTAGACTTCCAAAAAAATGTTTAAAACATCTCCTAACATGTTTTATACAATCTAAAATAAAGAACCAAATGTTAAAATCTCTAAAAAAGATTATACTAAACTCCAACGGATACTCTATTTTATATATATTAACCCAAATTATGTTATTATAAATATTCCATAGTTTATCATCCCAATACACTTAAAAAACTAAATATAAAATGATAGAGATTCAATCTCATTAGTGGTGTTAAATAAAATAATTATTTTTCTCTCCTACTATCAATTTTTAAAGAATTCTTTAAACTTAATTTTTTTTTTCAAGTTTTTCCTATCATAGAAAACAAAATAGCAATACTATTAGAGAAGTTTAAAGAACAAAAATCCATTTTTTTCTATTTTAGCAAAGTTGTTGGATATCCTCCAAGCAAGAGAATATAAAAAATGAATTTTCATTCTCCCAATTTAATTGAGTATAAAATTTTGGGTTTCTAAAGAAAGAAACCCATTATATTATAGAAAACCAAACAGATCCTATTATTATCATTTCCATTGATTTGAAACCATATTGTCATTCTTGTGATCACCTCCTCCATTTTAAAACCATGGAGCACTCGAACAGTGTTCATCCTTTTTATTTCAAAAGACCCATTTACTGCTATATCTCTAATCAAACACCCCCTAAGTTTGATAAGAGTTGCAACTTATTCAGTCAGTTATACATGATCATTAGTATTGACTTAATGATATAAAAAACGCTTATTCCATAAACTTTAAGGGGAGAGTTTTATGCAGAAAACCAAGTTTTCTTTTTCCCAAACTTATCCCTCCCAACTTAGAAATACATTCCATCTATTAAATAATCCTCCCACCAATACAAACAGATTAATTCATGCAATCAACTTCATTCACAAGACAAATAAAAACAACCAAGCCCAAAAAGGCCCTGCATGGTGCATTATGTCATAAACAACAAGGAAAGAGTGCCATACTGCAATTTATATATGCACATGATGGTCATCACATACCACACACATTACAAGTCCATAGCATAACACACATATATTTCTTGAAATCGTAAGTGACCCGATAAGCGTTTACCAGGTAAGCTTTTAGCAATCAGCCCAATTCCCGCCAAGATGAATCTCACAATACCTGGAAGCCCTCTGAAGCTTTAGCAATTGTGCAGAAAACCGCATCTCTTCTTCTAGACGCAAGCCTTCGCACGTGATTGTTACCGTCTTCAAAACTGCACCATTCGCCAACATGAATTCCACGAACTGTATATCGCACTTTTTCCCCTTGCACTTTGCAAGTTCGATGGTTTTAAGGTTTGCTAGCATACATGTGGGAACTGATCGCGGTTCAATCCAGCAACATTCGTCCAGCTGTTATTTTAACATAAACAAGACCAATAACCCAATGTTATAAGTCGATAGAAAACATAGAATAAAACATGCCGATACTTTTTAGAAACAGCCCAAGTACCTCTTCGATGCCTAAATGTTCCAACTCTGAAGAGTTCTCAAGAATTTGAGGGATTAATGGCCATCCAGAACGGAAACGACCACCCTTATATTCCAAGTGCTTCAAATTCGGGAATTTGGGGAGATGTGAATTGGATGGTACCTTCAACAAGAACAAATTTATTGTCGAATTCATGAAAAGAAGAAGCATTCATAGTTGACTAGATACATACAAGTGCGTGATGTGGCGCAAAACATCTTGAATCTAAGCTGAGAACTTGAAAGAATAATCTTGTTTCATGTTCAGTTTATTCTCCATCGAGCAATGTCACTTTTACAATTTTAGGTGTTTTTAAATTGGATATCCGACGTATAAAACTCAAGGCGAATATGGTCAATCGGTCAACAAAACTTGGAAGAAGATTCACTCGATAGTAGGGTTTTCAAACCCATAACATTTGTTGTTTAGCAAACCAACCTATGCATTAGTGGTTTGTATTTTTCAAGTTTTTTGACCAATTGATTTAAATTTCGATACGCAACTTAAAAACACATAAAACCATATAAAACCAACATGGTGACAGAGAATAAAACTAAACAGGAAACAAGATTATTCTTTTTCGTTCTCAACTTAGATTAGAGATATTTTGCAGCAAATAGTGTATTTTTGGATTACCATAACCAGTTTTTTTTAGAAAAAAGCTCCTAAATCGCTATTTGGTTTCAACAAGCTACTTTTTGGGCATCTAAACAGGGCTTTTAGAATAAGCTAGCTTATGTTCACCTAACGTAACCTAAAAAGACTCGGAAACAACAGAAGAAAGCAACACATTGAAGTCGATAAAAATAGGAAACTTACATCACTAGTTGAAGTGGACCACGAAATCGATTTAGCTCCACTTATTCCTTTCAGAAGCTCAACCAACAAATCGCTAAACCTAACTTCAAAATACGAGACCGTCGCCTCAACCAGAGACGACAAATCTTCCATCACAAAAACCGAGCACAAGATCCCACCAACAAAGAGACATTCAAGATTGGGCACGTTTAAAACAACCTTGTTGATAACCGAAACACATTTCATCGTCATCAGTTTCAATCGCTTCAAAGTAGGGACGTTCAAATCATACCCTTGTTCAAAGTTAAGCCAGCCTACTTGCAAAGATAAGCTCTCGAGCACCGGGCAGCTATGGATGAGCTTGAAACCACTGGCGTAAGTTTCTTTAGAAACAACAACATCAAGGGTCTTCAGACAAGGAAGATCTATAGAAGACGGAAGGTTCCAAACATCCGAACCATGGACCCCGCAACCTAATCTTAACTTTGTGAGTGTCTTGCAAGTGAACAGGCTGATGGGCAATTCCAATAGCTTAACTTGTATATCAAGCTCATGAACATTTAACCTAACCGCTTCATGAATCCACTTTGATACGCTTGACCTTCGGACCCAAATTTCCGAAAAGCACAGCCTGAATAATTGAACTTGGGATGTTTCGCAAAGATACAGTACTCGATCCACAAATTTCGTAAAGCAATCCAAACCATAAACAGAGTGAATATCATCAAAGTCAAGGTTGTGGACCAAGGTCCAACTGTATCTCCATCTTTTCGATAAGATGCTAGTTCGCACTGAGAAATTTGTAGGCATTAGAGATAGTATGTGCGAAACAACCTCTTCAGGTAAGCTGCTAAGCCGATCAACATTGTCGTTTGTGGAACTCATTTTTTTAGCCTCGTAACTTCCTAATCATTTAAACAAACAAATTTCAGAACCATCGCAAAAAGTTCTCTTTAGGCATCAAATGAGTACTACTAGTACTAGTCAAGGGATATCAACAGAATTATAACCACCGCTATCGACTCCGGATATTGGCATTCCATAAAAAAAAACCATTTTCCTAGTGAAATAATAAAACAATTAACAAATATATATAACTAGGCATCAACTACCGGATCCTTAGGCTGTGTTTGGCAAACTAGCTGATAAGCTAGCTTATGAACAAATTATTTTTGGCAAAAACTAGCTTATGAGTATGTAAAATGACCAAAAAAGGTATATTTGAATTTAATAATTAATATTAATAAGCGTATAATTGGAAAAGGCTATAAAAAACTCCCAAAAAGCTACTCCAAGCAGCGTTTCGATAAGCTAGCTTATGTATGATACATGTTTGGATGAACTAGCTTATAAGCTAGCTTATTTTTACCAAACACAACCTAAACCCTAACAATTAACAAAAGGAAACAATTAGGCATCAATTAATAGTAAACTCTAACCCTAACTATTAACAAAAGATAAATAACAATTAGGCATCAAATAAATATAAACTCTAACCCTAACAATTAACAAAAAGAACTTGACAATTAGGCATCAACTAATAAAGCAGAGTGATGTTTAAACAAAATTTAGGGCTTGATGACGCAAACCTGATCGGTTGAGAATTCTCACCTGAAAAGATGAACAATAAAAGCAATCAGGATATGTTGAAAATTTATAAGCAAATGGAATCACTTACATTAAAATTTGATCTTAGTTTACTAATAATCCACTTGATTGTGGTTAATCAGCAGAAAGCACCCAAATACTGGTAAGGAAAAGTAGATTAAGACCAAAAAAAAGAGAGTTAGAAGACGGACAAAACGACGTCATTTTTGTTTCTTTTGTTGGCATCAAGCTTTCCCGTGCACATGCGTGGAGAGTGGAGACATTTAAGTGGGACCATGTTTAGCCCCCAAAATTGTTAGGGATTAGTCGGATTTTGGTCCGGACATCCTTCAAAAAAAAGTTTTTCAAGAAATTTTTAATTTTATAACTTCTACCTAAATTTGAAAATTGATTTTAGTAGTTTTATAGGATTTTCTAAACGCATTTTCCATAAAAATTTCATAGAAAAACGAAAAAAAGTTTCCAAGGAAAGTTGGATTTTTTTTTTTAGAAAACGCATTTGTTTCATATAGTTTTCAACAATAATCTAGGAGAATGAAAATTTTATGTTGTTAACTTCCATGTAAACTTGAAAATTCATTTTAACGGTTTTCCATTTTTTTCTAAATATGTTTTCTAATTTTCTAAAGTAAAACCGAAATTAATCATATCAGTACTAAAACCGAAAATTTCTATGTGATTCAAGCTTTAAAGGCAGGTGCTCGCTTGGTCGCTTTCGATGCTTGCCCTAATAATATAGTAATTACCCTCCAAGTACGAAAATAAAGACGAATTGCAAATTATAGGAACGAAAATATAATTTCCAAACAACATATACAAAATTTGCAATCTTTTACAAACCATAGGACGGAAAACATAATTTGTCTAATTGAATTTAAAACCAAAAATCAGTGGATAAATGATTTGAAGAGTAAATTTTGGATTTGGTCTCTTTGATATTCATTATCTTACTACTAAGGTTTTTAAACTCAATAAATTATGGATTGGGTCCTTGTGGTATTCAATTTTGCATTATTAGGGTCCCTCCCACAGAAAGCATCTACTTTCTCTATTAAAGTCAAAGGTATTTTAGTATTTTTAATATTTTCTTTACTTTAACAATTTTTTATTAATATTTTTTTTTTACATTTTTAAATCTTCATTTTCCCTACATTGAAGCTCAAGAACAATAGAACACATCACAACACCTTCAAGACTTCAACACATAAATTTTCATCTTCAACTCATAAATCTTCATCTTCACAACATGAACAATAATGAACATCTTTCAATCTACATCTTTTTCCAGAAAAGTGTAGTCTACAAACCCCAATTCAATACATGAATAAATTTCAAAATCATAATAAATCAAACAATGAATAAAGTAAAAACATAATAAATCAAACCATGAATAAAAAACCTAAATTAAACCAAAAGTATGAGAGATTCCACAAACCCAAAATGAGATTCTAAACAAACCATATCGTATCCTAAACCCAAAAATTATGGCTATCTAAAAGAGGCACAAATGCAATACAAAACCCAAAAATTGTGGCTATCTAAAAGTGGAGAAAAAGAAAAATGGAGAAGAAGCAAAGCGGAGAAGAAATTATGGTTATCTTAAAGTGAAGAAAAAATTATGGCTACAAATCTTCATCATCTCTTTGAACTTCAGCACCACTATCATCTCTTTAATTTATTCTGTTTTTACTTTATTCGTGAATTATACTAGTGTATTTTTTACATTCATGTATTTATGTATGAATATGATTGATGGCAAAACCATCTTATTAAATTGGGATTAGCCGCCCATCTAAATCATACAAAGAATTTGTAAAGGTGAATTACGTTTATGATTGTGTTTGAAATCTATATATATATAAAAGTAGGATGTTGGAAGAATGATGTGGCATCCTATATATTGAGTATTGGCTTAGAGGAATTTTCTCATTTTTTTGAATTTTTTAAATATAAAATAAGCTAAAGACTATTTTACCCCTAAATGAAAATTGCATGTTTTAATATAATAAGGACTCTTTGGTAATTTGACTTAACAATTTAATTAGCTTTAACTTTCATATTATTTAACTTATAAAAAGATTTATTCTACCCTTTTCACCTTCTCATTCATTAATTAAAAGAAAACCTACAACATAATATCAATAAATTAAACCAAATATTCCACCAAAAAACATTTATTCTACTCTTTTCACCTTCTCATTCATTAATTAAAAGAAAACCTACAACATAATCATCTATAAATTAAACCAAATATTCCACCAAAAATGTAGTTCAACAACTTTTAGTTCTTTGTTTTGCTATTGGGTTTCTTTGTTTGTAAGATTGTTGTTCATTCTTCGTAAAATTTCTAGGTAAGCTAACACCTTTTATGATTTTCGTAATTATATATTGTTTATGTGTGCCAATCAATATTATTGTTTTTCTTTTCTATAAAAAAACACCATATTATTTTTATATGTTTTTGTGTATATTCCTTATTGTTATTATAAAAGTTTTTTGTTTTTTTATTTTGATATATATATATATATATATATATATGTATAAGCAAGATGTTGGAAGGATGATGTGGATATCCTATCTATCGAGTATTAGCTTATAGGATTTTTTTCATTGTTTTGAGTTTTTTATATATTAAATAAGTTAAATACTATTCTACCCCTTAATTAAAATTTTGTAATTTACTACAAAAAGGTTTCTTTGGTAATTTTGCTTACAATTTAATTAGCTTTAATTTCCAATTTTTTAACTTCTTATAGACATTCAATTTGGTCTCCTCAAATTCCCATTTATTAATTAATAAAAAAACCTACAACAAAACCATATATAAATACAACCTAATGCTCCCTTAATTAACCTACAACCTTTATGTTCTATGTTATATTCTATTACGTTTGTATGTATTTTTGTTGTTTCTCTTTTATAGAATTTTTTTTCTTCGTTACTATTGCTCAACCTTCGTAAAAGTTTCCGGTAACGTTTCACTTTTTATTATAAATTTTATGATTATAAGATTTATATGTTGTTTTTGGGATGAGTATCATGAGTTTTATATATATAAAAAGATTTTCATAGTTTTGTATGCAACGATAGAATAATGTTCTTTTTTCTTACTATTACTATTACTTTGCATTTGATATTTATGTTGTATTGGTGTTTTAAGTGATGTCATTCTTCTTAATTCGTTTTGCTTATATTTTGTATTTTCTTATAAAAGTTATTTTTGTTGACAACAACCAAACTACAAAGTACGATCTATGTATTTTTTATTTTATTTTGTTTTTTGTTTTGTTGTGGATTCACTTTTGATTTTTTAATGTACTTATAATTTCTTAATTTGCAATTTAAAAAAATCCAACAATGAGATACCATTTTTCTAAGCAATTCAATCCTAAATTTATTCTTTAACTTTTCTCTAAAATATTTTCCTTTTTAATGTAATAACAAAATTTTTATTAAATAAAATTATTCATACTCTTTTTTTGCATCTAATTTTTTTTTTATTTCATATTATTATAATATTTTTATACATATAACATTTAAGGATAAGGGAGTGCATTTGTTCAAATTGTTTGTATATTATTTTTTTGGTTCACAAAAGATTTTCCCTCCTCTCTCTCTCTCTATATATATATATACATATATATAATCAACATATTTAAGAACTCATTAGGGATGAAAAATTAAAACAATCAACATGTATACTTTCATTTACATGACACTTAAATATAATAATATGTGTAATTTAAATAAATAAAAATATTATAATTAATATAAATAAATAATTGAAGATGACGATGGATCACGTCAATATAATACATTTATAATTATTGTTAGTTATACTATTTACATAACTTTATATATATATATATATTATTTAGAAAACAATATGTTTTTAAATGACCAACCACGCAAGTTGTAGTCATTTTCTTTGGTACTACACATATATATATATATATATATATTAATATGTATTATTCACAAAGAAAACTAAGTATCTAAAATGTCTATTAATATATAAAGTTTGAATGAACATATAAAATTAAAATCACCATTATTATTTAAAATCTTATTGGCACCAATATATAAATATAAATAACATTAGAGTCAATATATAAGTAAAATAAGAATGAACATTTAGTTAAATAATAAAATTAATATATAAATATAGAGACAATATATATACGTATATATGGAATGATAATATAATTAAATTTTATATTAGTCAATTCTTTAACAAATGACATACTTACTACTAAATAAAATAATATATATTTAAAATATATTAAGAATAAATATTTATTGGATTTGTTAAATCAATTTAATAGTAATTAACATTTGTAAAAATATATATGATTAAATAGAATAAATAAGTATATAAAATTCGAAAATAACTTACTATAGTAATTATTTCAATTTCATTTTTATGTTAAATTTAAATTGAAATCAAAATATGTAAATAAAATTGATGTAATATTTTTTATTTTGCATAATATTATTAAAACCTCTTTTCAATATTCTTTAACGAGAAACTAAGCTATAAATAAATAGCCTAAAGTAGATCGAAAAAAACTTGAACATGGATACATTAACAATTAAATCAGATTCGCATATGATCGAAGTGAATATAAATATTTTATAGAAATATTATGTCGCGGATAAATCTATATATTACGAGTTATGAAAAAAATACCCATCATACACATCATGATTATAATAAGTAGCCTCACACATTTCTTTTATCATTCGAGTCTATTACAAAGTTTGATAATGTTGAACTTATAGGTTGTTATTTAATTATACATATCAAAAGAAACAACTAAGAATAATGAGGCAACTTCGTCTCAAATGTACATCAATTCTTATTATCTTATTATATGATATGTGATTCTCCGCCCGATTTAACTTCAAAATTGTCTAAATAATCTATCACCATCGCGCAACGTGCGATGCCGTTCAATGGTACATTAAGTATAAAAAAAAGTCCAATGATAAAATATGCTCAAACAGAATAGTTCATTACCCTTATAAGTCATTAACCCAAAAACTAAAGTATATTATCAATGTATTTAGGGCTTTAACCAACAAGCTATATAAGAGCATCTCCAAGAGCTTCCCTATAATTTCTCCAAAAATCTCTAAAAGAAAATTGCATTCATCTCCAACAGCTTCCCCATTTTGGAGAAATCAACATTGATTATAATAATAAAATATTACACATACCCATTAAAAAAATATTTTTTTCTTTAAATTTTTATTTTCAAGATTTCCTATTGGTTCTTTTAAATTGTAATCATTTTTTGGGTTATCTCCATATTTGGAGAAAACCTTCTTCTTTTTCCTACTTTCTCCATTTTGGAGAAAGAAATAGGGAATTTGTTGGAGCTCATTTTAAGCTGAAATCCCAATTTTTCTTCATTTTCCCCATTTTAGGGAAGCTGTTGGAGATGCTCTAAGGAACTGAGGGTCTCACACCAGGTAAGTGTGAAAATGACTCTTACTTGATAACCATTTGTTGGAATTAAGATGTTTATCACCAATTCGTTTTTATGGACAAAGATGTTGAACGATAATATAAACGATTTTGAGTTATTTAGATAATGTGATTACAATTATGCAAAACAACATAAATGATAGGATGATTGATGGTAGAATGTCAATATTCTAAAACGTGTATCATATAAGTTAAACGGTATTTACATAGGACGGATGAATAAAACTTATTAAATATAATTAATACACAGATACTTATATTACTTATGTAGGACAAATGAATAAAACATATTAAATATAATTAATACACAAATACTTATATTATTTTTTAAACACCGCGCAACGCGCGGTGCGGGCCACTAGTTTTCTATTAAAATAATCATCGTATTAAATAAATGTTTCTTAAAACATTAATAAATTTTGATTAAAATTCATGATAACTACAAAGATCATTATTCCTTAATGTTAATGTTGATATTAAAACGAGTTGGTTTATGATACATTGATGAAAGCTTAGAGGGATATAGTGGAAAAGTGAAATCTCAATTTCTCTAACTTCAAATATAGACGTTGTCAAAACCCTTCAGGCCATGTAGTTTTACATGTGATGAGCTCCAGACGGTTCATGATTAACCAAGAAACTAGTCAATGCACATAAGCTAATAACATTATATATATATATATATATAGAGAGAGAGAGAGAGAGAGAGAGAGACAAAAAAATTCAAACGAGGACACAAACTATTTAAGAAAACAAGAAAAAACTTCAATTATGTATAAAATCATGTGATTTTATACTAATGGAAAAAATTGAATGTAGGCGACTTTCGACGAGACTTAAAGTCACGGCAAAATTGCGTGAAACATATTAGATTTTGTACATTAACAAAGTTAATTTTTGTTTTGTTAAATAGTTAACATTCTTGTATGAGAGAGAGAGAGATAAATGATCATGGGAGAAGTTAAAGAATTTGCGAGAATACGATGAGTCTTAGTAAGTTAGTATCATATATGATTAACGTTCTTTGAGTATGTTTAATCATATATGACTAAGTGTCTATGTATTGTCAATCTAACATGTGTTTAATCATATATGATTATATTTGTGTATTATATATGGTATCACACTTCCATAAAAATGTTTAACACATCTCTAACATGTTTTCTATAATCTATCTAAAATAGAGAGCCAAGTAATCTCTAAAAAAAATTATACTCAACTTCAACAGGTCTTCTATTTTAGAAATTTTAACCCAAATTATATTATTATAGTATTCCATAGTTTATCATCCTAACACACTTTTAAAAAAATAGATATAAAATGATAGAGATTCAATCCCATTAGTGTCGTTAAATAAAATAATTATTTCTGTCTCTTACTATCAATTTTTAGAGAATTCTTTAAACTTATTTTTTTTTCAAGTTTTTCCTATCATAGAAAACAAGATAGCAATACTATTAGAGAAGTTTAAAGAACAAAAATCCATTTTTTCTATTTTAGGAAAGTTGTTAGATATCCTCTTAGCAAGAGATGAATATAAAAAATGAATTTTCATTATCCCAATTTAATTGAGAACAAAATTTTGGGTTTCTAGATAAAGAAACCATTATGTTATAGAAAACCAAACAAATTCTATTATTATCATTCCCATTGATTACTGCTATACCTCTAATCAAACACCTCCTAAGTTTGATAAGAGTTGCAACTTATTCAGTCAGTTAAACGTGATCGTGTTTGATTAGAGTTGCAACTTATTCAATCAATTATTCGTGATCGTTAGTATTAGCTTAATGATATAAAAAATGCTTATTCTATAAACTTTAAGGGGAGTTTTATGTAGAAAACAAAGTTTTCTTTTTCCCAAACTTATCCCTTCCAATTTAGAAATACATTCCATCTATTAAATGATCCTTCCATCCCATACAAAGAGATTAATTCATACAATCAACTTTATTCACAAGACTTGGATAAAAAAAACCAACCAAGCCCAAAAAGGCCCTGCATGGCTGCATTATGTCATAAACAACAAGGAAAGAGTGCCATACTGCAATTTATATATGTACATGATGGTCACCACATGCCACACATTACAAGTCCATAGCATAACACACATATATTTCTTGAAATGATAAACGACCCGGTAAGCGTTTACTAGATAAGCTTTTGGCAATCAGCCCAATTCCCGGCAAGATGAATCTCACAATACCTGGAAACCCTTGGAAGCTTTAGCAATTGTGCAGAAACCGCATCTCTTCTTCTAGACGCAAGCGTTCGCACGTGATTGTTACCGTCTTCAAAACCGCGCCATTTGCCAACACAAATTCCACGAACTGTATATCGCACTTTTTCCCCTTGCACTTTGCAAGTTCGATGGTTCTAAGGTTTGCTAACATACATGTGGGAACCGACCGCGGTTCAATCCAGCAACATTCATCCAGCTTTTGTTTTAGCACAAACAAGATCAATAACCCAATGTTATATATATTGAAAGAAAAGATAGAAAACACAGAATAAAACATGCAGATGCCTTTTAGAAACAGCCCAATTACCTCTTCGATGCGTAAATGTTCCAACTCCAAAGAGTTTTCAAGAATTTGAGGGATTAATGGCCATCCAGAACGAAAACGACCACCCTTATACTCCAAGTGCTTCAAATTCGGGAACTTGGGCAGAGGTGAATCCGATGATACCTTCAACAAGAACAAATTTATTGTCGAACGCATGTAAAGAAGAATCGTTTCGTAGTTGATAAGTATAGGACTTTGACTCACAGCTGTTGCTATAAATAGATGCTCTGTGTTTTATATTAGATTCTAAGCCAAACCAACTAGTAATCTGGTATTCTCTAGAGATGTTGTTTATGTGAAAAGCGAGACTTTCAAAACAAAAAATAACAAGAAACTGTTGGAGATATGCCCATTAACACAATAAAATAGTAATGGTCTAAAATGGATGAGCCTATTGGGTCGCACACAAAGTTCAGTCACAATAAAGCAACATATAATTTTAGAGGGTTTAACAAGTAATTAATTAAAATTGTTTGATTTAATTTGGAATTACTTGTTACTAGATAATATCTAATAAGTCTAGATAATTATTAGACTTGATTGGATATTATTTAATTAGGATGTTAATCCTTATTAACAAACTAACTCTAAGAATTAATATATATATATATATAAGATCTCTCTCCATCTCCATGGTGATATACACAAAAAAGAAAAAGAAAAGAAATCTCCTTTTCTTTGATACGGCAAATACAGAAGAAAAAAAAAGGTTTTACATTCCTTTTGGTTTTGATTTTGTTGCCAGCGAACCAAAGAAAGCAAAAGGTGGTTTTGTTTTAAGTTCAAATAACACATAACACAATTGTGTTATTTTTCTTTGGTGATCGTAAAAATAAAGGAAGAGATCTTGTTGCGTACGTGACTGTTTTTGGGGTGTGCTCCTGATAGAGAGGTTCCTACTATTGGAATCTTCCCGGTCATCATAAGGTCTCTCTAACCCTCTCGTATTTATTTTATATTGTTACTTGTATTTAGATTGTAATCAGATCTCTGGAAGATTGTGTGTTTTTCGCTTCCGCTATTATATACTGTATTGATTTGTATGGTTTTATTATACACACAATCCAACAGTGGTATCAGAGCCACGGTTACAATAATACAAGTACACTGAAATCGTTTTTTTTAGAATTTGTTTTGGGTTTGTTGTCATACATTCAAATGGGAAATTGAATCTATGAAACAAACACAAAAATTCTATCGGTTTTTTCTAATGATTTTGAGTTTATCAAAATCAAAAGTTTTGGTTTTAAAAGTTAGGGTTTCTAACCTAAAACTTTTAAAGTTATGGTTTTTGAAAACATAGATTTCCAATTTTGAAAATTAATGTTTAAAAGTTTAATTTGAAGTTTTTGAAACATAAAGTTTTCGGTTTTGGAAGTTTTCGGTTTTAAAACTTTAAATTAGTTTTTTTAAGAAACAAAAGTTTCTTATTTTGGAAATCTAGTGTTTTAAACCTTAAAATTGAAGTTTTGAAAAATTAAAGTTTCCTTTTTGGGAAAGATTGTTTTTTAAAACTTAGAGTACTTAAAATTTAAAGTTTTGAATTCTAGGTTTTTGAGAAAACTAGAGATTCGAAATTTTAAGAAAAGACAGAAAACGATTTCTTTTTCCAGTTGTTGAATTTTATTTGTTTATGTTTTCCCGAATACTTTGATTCACTTGTGTACTTAATGTTTGGATGGTTTGGCATGAAACCATACTTACATTAGTATAAAGTGTGCTTTTGCAAGGATTGATTTTAGTGCCAAAATTGTATGTTTTATCAATCTTTATCAAAGTATTGTTTCACATGGATTTGGCACTCCATGGCCTTGTTAGTACAAAATTTGTGTTTGTATGGACCCGGTAATAGTTTGCCTCAATTAGACCTATGTGTTGGATGTTTGGTTGTTGTTTGGTTGTTTTTTTTTAAATGGTTGTAATTTTTGCGCGGCCTGCGAGTCGTTTTCTTTTCTATGTATTTGTAAAATAGTATAGAATAGACTAGAATTTTTTTTTTACAAAATGTAAATGAAGACCGATGACAACAGACAAGATTCATGGAGATTGAATTCTTGGCGTGGACCCAATCGAGCATTGAAGAAATGACGAGTTTAGTGGGAGCCGGCACATCCTTTTGGTTGTTAGTCCTTAGTTTGACCAAGTTTTTCTCGTGGTGGCTCACGGGAAAAACGCATAGGTTTGAGGCAAATATTATCGTTACTTGCAATGTGGTTGTGTTTATTATTTTATTGTTTAGGTTGCATGCTAGATAACCTTTTTAAAATAATTTGAAACACAACAAACTTTTATTAATGAGTTAATAATTATTGCAAGTGGTTTTAGCAAATAAATAAAATTGGTTTTATAGTTTTAAAATGGTTAAAACAAATTTTGCTAAAATAAAACGGTTAAAAATGTTTTAACTAAGAAAAACAAAAACTCGTTTTTTAATGTAAATCACACGCTATCCATTTAAGGCACGCATTTGAACTAATAATCTTTCGGCGTGGGAAGGTCTAAAGACAACGCGTCGGTTAGATTTTAGGGATAATGTTTGTGACATTCGCGATATCCGAGAGTCTTGGACCGGATGTCATGTGTCTTAGTATGGTTGATTTACAATCTGGACTCGTGATCCACGGCAAACCTATCACGGGAAATGATCAGCGTGGAAGGGATTAAACATGCCAAATGACATAATGGATGTCAATGAATCCCGCAAGGATCTAAGAATTTCATTGAGATGGAATCGGTAAAATGGTTACCTACCTAAATAGCTTCTAGTTGCGATCCGCGGCAAACCCATCGTTGCTAGGAGTGAAATATGGATCTTAGCCTTGTTAAATTAAATTTGTTTTATTTAAACAATTGGGTAATTTCTTTTAACGAGGATTATTTAATTCAAATCACTAAAATAATTTTTCTATTTTGATAGATGTCAAACAACACGAATTCATCGATTTCAAACTTTTGTTTGAAAGGGCTCCTCGAAAAGGACAAGCTTACGGGCTTGAACTATGTGGACTGGCTTAGAAACCTGAGAATAGTGCTCAGGATGGAAAATAAGCAGAGGGCCATAGAGGAGCCCCTCCCTGCGGCACCCGCTGCCGGAGCATCTCGAGCGATTCGGGAAGAGTATGACAAACGTCTGACTGAATCGAACGAGGCCGCTTGCCTTATGTTGGCGACCATGGTTCCAGAACTCCAAAAGGGTATGGAAAGCCTTGGGGCGTACGACATGGCCAACCAGCTAAAGGACATGTTCCAGCGGCAGGCCAGGCAAGAGCGGTATGACAATGTCAAAGCTCTGTCAGAATGCAAAATGGCCCCAGGGAGCAGCGTCAGTGTACATGTTCTGAAAATGAAATCGTACATTGATCAGCTTGAGCGTCTAGGTTTCCCCATTAGCCAGGAGCTTGCTACGGATTTCATTTTAAGCTCGCTGTCTAGTTCATATGAACCGTTCGTTTTGAACTATCAAATGAACAACTTGGAGAAAACCATAATGGAGCTCCATGGCATGCTTAAGACTGCAGAGTCTAACATGGCCAAGTCTAAGCCCGCTGCTCCAGTATTGGCCATCAGGGAGGGAGGTATAAAGAAGAAGAAGAAGGCTACCCCTGTAAAAGGCAAGGGGAAGGGAAAGGCTATTCAGCCCAACCCCAAACCTAAGACAAAAGGCCAAGGGAAAGCCCAATCTGATATACCTCAGTCAAAGACTCCTGAGGATGCTGTATGCTTTTACTGCAAGGAGGTAGGACATTGGAGGCGTAGCTGTCCTAAGTATCTGGAGGAGCTTAAGAAGCTCAAAGCTAATGGAGCATCAACTTCAGGTACGTATATGATTGAACTCCATAGTACTTCTACTTCTAATTCCTGGGTATTGGACACAGGATGTGGTACTCACATTTGTACTAATGTGCAGGGACTAAAAAGAAGTAGGAAGGTAAGACGTGGGGAGCTGGACCTGATCATGGGTAACAAGCAGATTGCTTCGGTTGACATGATAGGAAATTATGAGCTTTCTTTTTCGTCTGGATTATCTATGGTTTTAATTGATTGTTGCTACTCGGCCGAAATGGCGAGAAACATTATTTCCTTTTATGCTTTATATAAGGATGGTTTTGATTTTGGGTTTGATAATGGATCAATTCTTGTTTATAAGAATAATGTGCTATATTTTAAAGCTAACCCATGTCATGGAATTTATGAAACAAGCATAACTGTTAGAGACAATCGAAGTTCAATTTATAATGTTGAATCGACTCAATCTAAAAATGGTTTAGATAAGTCGTATCTATGGCATTGTCGTCTTGGTCACATTAGCAAGAAACGCATCACCAAACTCCAATCGGATGGGATTTTGGAATCATTCGACCATACATCGAATGATGAATGTGAATCTTGTCTTTTGGGAAAGATGACGAAGGCACCGTTTACAGGAACTTGTGAGCGAGGCAAGGATCTGTTGGACATAGTACATACTGATGTATGTGGGCCGTTCAGATCAGCCACTAGACACGGCGAGAGATACTTCGTGACTTTTACTGATGACTTCAGTAGATATGGATATGTTTATCTGATTAAACATAAGTCTGAAACCATCGAGGTGTTCAGGACGTTCCAAAACGAGGTAGAGAATCAACTAAATAGGAAGATTAAGACTCTCAGATCCGATAGGGGTGGTGAGTATCTTAGTCAAGAGTTCCGAGATCATCTAAGGAGTTGTGGCATAATTGCACAACTTACTCCTCCTAGGACACCGCAACATAATGGTGTAGCTGAGAGGAGAAACCGAACATTGCTTGATATGGTTCGGTCCATGATGAGTCGAACTGCGCTTCCAATCAGTTTCTGGGGTTATGCCTTAGAAACTGCTGCAAGGATCCTAAATCTTGTACCAACGAAAAAGGTTTCTAAAACACCTTCTGAAATATGGAGCGGGGAAGTTCCCTCACTTGCATATTTAAAAGTCTGGGGTTGTGAGGCTTACGTACACCGTGAAGCTCAAGACAAACTAGAACCCAGATCAAAGAGGTGTTATTTTGTTGGATACCCAACTAATTCTTTTGGATATTTATTCTATAAACCTTCGGAGAACAAAGTGTTTGTTGCTCGAAGGGCATGGTTTCTTGAAAGGGAACTGATATCCAAAGAGACTAGTGGGAGCCAAATTGATCTTGAAGAAGTTCAAGAGTCAACCAGCATGGAAATTGACGTTGGCACTAGTTATCAACAACAGGTTGTAGAACCTACAGTTGTTGAGCCTCAGCAAAGAGTTGCTGAGGAATCTGACATCCAGCCACCACCTCTTCGTAGGTCTGATAGAGTGCGTCATGCACCAGAAAGATATAATTTACTTATATCTGATGGTGATGATACACAGGTAGATCTTGATGAGCCTACCAATTATCAGGAAGCCATGGCGGGCCCTGAGGCCGCTAAATGGAAGGAGGCTATGGAAAGCGAGATGCAATCCATGTATGATAATCAAGTATGGGACTTGGTTGATCAAATACCCAGTCTAAAGATAGTGGGTCATAAATGGGTCTTCAAGAAGAAGACCGACATGGATGGCAAAGTACACACGTACAAAGCCAGATTGGTGGCGAAGGGCTACACGCAAACTCATGGTGTAGACTATGATGAAACCTTCTCACCAGTGGCTATGTTGAAATCTATTAGGATACTCATTGCCATAGCAGCATTTCATGATTATGAAATATGGCAGATGGATGTAAAAACCGCTTTCCTTAATGGCAAGCTATCTGAGGATGTGTATATGACACAGCCTGAGGGTTTTGTACAGTCCGAGCATCCTAATAGAGTGTGTAAGCTTCAAAAGTCTATTTATGGACTTAAGCAAGCTTCTCGCAGCTGGAACATCTGCTTCGATGAGAAAATCAAAGAGTTTGGTTTTTTGAGAAGTGAAGATGAACCATGTGTATATGTCAGAACTAGTGGGAGCATTGTAGTCTTCCTTGTGTTGTATGTAGATGACATACTTCTCATGGGAAACGATATCCCTACTTTGCAGAGTGTAAAAACTTGGCTAGGGAAATGTTTTTCTATGAAGGACATGGGAGATGCGGCATACATATTAGGCATCAAGATCTATAGAGATAGATCTAGGCGTCTTATTGGTCTAAGCCAAAGTACCTACATAGACAAAGTGTTGAAGAAATTCAACATGCAGGACTCCAAGAAGGGGTTCATTCCTATGCAGCATGGTTTGGCGTTGAGCAAGGCTCAGTGTCCTAGTTCTAGTTCAGAGCTAGAAAGGATGAGTCGGATTCCTTATGCCTCGGCTATAGGATCGATCATGTATGCCATGATATGTACTAGGCCTGATGTGTCGTGTGCTTTGAGCATGACGAGCCGATATCAGGCCAATCCTGGCAATGACCACTGGACAGCGGTAAAGAACATCCTCAAGTATTTGAGACGAACTAAAGAAATGTTCTTGGTTTATGGAGGTGCGGAAGAACTCAGTGTAAAGGGTTACACTGATGCTAGCTTCCAAACTGATAGGGATGATTCTTGCTCGCAGTCGGGATTCGTGTTCTTGTTGAACGGTGGAGCGGTTTCTTGGAGGAGCTCCAAGCAGAGCACCGTAGCAGATTCGACAACGGAGGCTGAGTACATTGCGGTCAACGAGGCTGCAAAAGAGGCCGTGTGGATGAAGAAGTTCATCGGGGATCTTGGTGTAGTTCCTAGCATTCAAGATCCCATAGAGATCTTCTGTGACAACGAGGGTGCAGTCATTCTGGCTAAAGAACCCAGGTCACATAAGCGCACACGTCATATACTCAGGAAGTTTCACTATGTTCGGAAGGTTGTCGAGGACAGAGACATTATCATTAGTAGAGTTGGCACGGATGGGAACTTGGCCGATCCATTCACCAAGCCCTTATCGCAGACCAAACATGATGCACATACTAGGTCTATAGGCATTAGATTTGCTAGCGATTTGGCTTGATTGTATTTATTTTAGTTGATTTCAAATTTCAGAACTTATACACTTGCTTTATGATGTATCGATATTATGATTGAGATCTTAATATATGCTTGGAGCAGTTACTATCATTCGGTGTATTATTAAGGTTCTAATTTTGCATGTTTATTAACTTCCTTGAACAATTAGTTCAAAATTTTCCACAGTCGGTCGTTCTCCACTGGAAGGGAGTAGTGAATTAAGACTGATGTGGAGTGTTAGTTGATTATCCATAAGAGATGGGTATAGCATAGAGATGCAACTATACACTCATATGTACTTGATAGAGATCAAGTATTGGAACGACCCACACTTAGAGATTGCTTCATGGATCATGTCACAAGCAATTCTAAGATGGTAATATCTAGTATCCTTAAGTAAAGATACATGAGATTTTTTGACGCAAAGTCTGTTATGCTTTGATGTTTCTCCAACGTTGTCCATAACAGGCGGCTATAAAGGGAACCATTGGGCATAATGTGATTAGTGGGTAAGAGATCTATGTAGTCAATACTATTTGTTCCTTTTATCTTGCGATAAAAGCGATATCCATGGGCCCCTCGATGATTTGGTGCTGACATTGAATGTATGCATACTCAGACTAGATTGATGTTGGATCAATCTTGTAGTCTGTCTTTCGGTCACCACAAATCTTTATCGAGAAACATAATAGTGAACGATCTGAAGATTGACCATGTTCCATGTCTCACGTTCACACGGATATCTGTAACAAAGGGATATTTGATCACTTACCTATAGGACTGCTTAACGCAAAACTGAGTCTTGGATGACTTACCTCATGCTTATATAGGGACGATGGAATATTACTAAATACTGACCATTCCCTGTATTACCATTCAATTGTTGTGATATGTGCAAGTGGGAGTCTGTTGGAGATATGCCCATTAACACAATAAAATAGTAATGGTCTAAAATGGATGAGCCTATTGGGTCGCACACAAAGTTCAGTCACAATAAAGCAACATATAATTTTAGAGGGTTTAACAAGTAATTAATTAAAATTGTTTGATTTAATTTGGAATTACTTGTTACTAGATAATATCTAATAAGTCTAGATAATTATTAGACTTGATTGGATATTATTTAATTAGGATGTTAATCCTAATTAACAAACTAACTCTAAGAATTAATATATATATATATATATATAAGATCTCTCTCCATCTCCATGGTGATATACACAAAAAAGAAAAAGAAAAGAAATCTCCTTTTCTTTGATACGGCAAATACAGAAGAAAAAAAAGGTTTTACATTCCTTTTGGTTTTGATTTTGTTGCCAGCGAACCAAAGAAAGCAAAAGGTGGTTTTGTTTTAAGTTCAAATAACACATAACACAATTGTGTTATTTTTCTTTGGTGATCGTAAAAATAAAGGAAGAGATCTTGTTGCGTACGTGACTGGTTTTGGGGTGTGCTCCTGATAGAGAGGTTCCTACTATTGGAATCTTCCCGGTCATCATAAGGTCTCTCTAACCCTCTCGTATTTATTTTATATTGTTACTTGTATTTAGATTGTAATCAGATCTCTGGAAGATTGTGTGTTTTTCGCTTCCGCTATTATATACTGTATTGATTTGTATGGTTTTATTATACACACAATCCAACAGAAACGAGTATGGCAAGTAGCAGAAAAGTGCGTGCAAACAGGTAACAGGTACGATTGAAGAACATATAGGAAACTTATAGATTTACATCAGTAAAAGAAAGTAACGCATTGAAGTCTACAAATAGGAAACTTACATCCGTAGTTGAAGTGGACCATGAAATCGATTTAGCTCCACTTATTCCTTTCAGAAGCTCAACCAACAAATCACTAAATCTTACTTCAAAATACGAGACCGTTGCCTCAACTAGAGACGGCAAATCTTCCATCACAAAAAGCGAGCACAAGATGCCACCGACAAAGAGGTATTCAAGACTAGGCACGTTTAAAACAACTCTGTTGATAACCGAAACACATTTCATTGTTATTAGTTTCAATCGCTTCAAAGTAGGGATATTGAAATTGTACTCTTGTTCGTCATTACGCCAGGCTACTTGCAGAGATAAGCTTTCAAGTACCGGGCAGCCATGGATGAGTTTGAAACCACTGACGGAGGTTTCTTTAGAAACAACAACGTCAAGGGTCTTCAGACAAGGAAGATCCACAGACGATGGACAGTGCCAAACATCCAAATCATGGACACTGCAACCTAATCTTAACTTTGTGAGTGTCTTGCAAGTGAACAGGCTGATAGGCAAATCTAGTAGTTTAACTTGTATATCGAGCTCACGAACATTTAACTTAACTGCTTCATGAATCCACTTTGATACGCTTGACCTTCGAACCCAAATTTCCGAAAAGCACAACCTGAATAACTGAACTTCGGATGTTTTGCAAAGATCCAATACTCGATCCACAAATTTTGAAAAGCAATCCAAACCATAGACAGAGTGAATATCATCAAAGTCAAGGTTGTGGACCAAGGTCCAACTGTATCTCCATCTCTTCGATAAGATGCTAGTTCGCACTGAAAATTTTATAGGCATTAGAGATAGTATGCACGAAACAACCTCTTCAGGCAAACTGCTAAGCCGATCTACATTCTCGTTTGTGGAATTCATTTTTTAGCCTCGTAACTTCCTAATCATTCAAACAAACAAACTTCAGAACCATCGCAAGAAGTTCTTTTTAGGCATCAAATGAGTACCAAGGGATATCAAAGAATTATGACCAGCGCTATCGACTCCGGATATTGGCATTCCATAAAAAAATCATTTTTATAGCAAAATAATAAAACAATTAACAAACATATAATAACTAGGCATCAACTACCAGATCTTAACCCTAACAATTAACAAATAACAAAAGAAAAATAACAATTAGGCATCAATTAACAGTAAACTCTAACCCTAACTAATAACAAAAGAAAAATAACAATTTTTTGAACGGCAAGCTAACACACACGTTCCCAGGGTAACTAGGATCCAAGGGCACCCGACTAATTCCCGTCAACCACGACCCAGCCTAATTAAAGTTACCACTATGTGGCAGGCTCATGATCATGGAGTTCGAACCCGGGTAGTCAGGGAGATACCATCCACTGACTCTGCCAGGATATTACCTTACCACTAGGCTAGACATGTTTTGATAAAGAAAAATACATTAGGCATCAACTAATAAAGCCTAGTCCTAACAACTAACAATTATACAAAGAACCTGATTAAATTTTTTATGAATACGCAAAAAAAAAAAAAAAAAAAAAAAAAAAACATTTTAACTTCAAGGAAAACGTTTGGAAGTGCAAATCATTTCAAAGAAAACCGTCAAAGCAGAGTGATATGATTAAACAAAAATTAGGGCTTGATGATGCAAACCTGATGGGTTGAGAATTCTCACCTGAAAAAAAAGATGATCAATAAAAGCAATCAGGATTCATAAGCAACTGGAATCACTTACATTAAAATTTGATCTTAGGTTACTAAGAATCCACTTGATTGTGGTGAATTGGCAGAAAGCACCCAACTACTAGTAAGAAAAAGTAGATTAAGACAACAACAAAAAAAAAATTGCCTAGAAGACGGACAAAACGACGTCATTTTTGTTTCTTTTGTTGGCATGAAGCTCTCAACTTTTTGATAAACTTCCACTATTAAAAATAGTGTTTTGTTAAACTCCTATATTAGATACCTTTTTATTTAATTATATAAATATCTTTGTATCATATATTGTTGTAGCTTCAAAGAATGATAGTGTAAGAAGTTGAATCAAAGGCTTGAGAAGTGGAGGTGCACCTTGAATTGCGTTTTAAAAGGGAATTGATCTCGTGCATCTCGTCCTAAGGTGCATCTACTTCTCATATCTCACGGTTGATAACCACTTCTCACGCTTTTCACGTTAAGTTAAACTTCTAACCATAACCAATCCTTGTAGCTTCGCTCCTACGAGGTAGGTTGCATTCTTGTTTAAATTCCTGGTGATCGTTGGATGTTTCCCACTTGTCGAGATGCATGCAACTTCCTTCGACACTAGAATCGATAATCCCTCGAGCATCGAGAATCCTACGGTTCTCTCACCCAACAATCCCTTCGTACATTACCATCGATTCACAACTAAAATCGCTACGTGACACGTTGTCTAAGCTACACAGTATCTCGAAGATGCTCGTTCGTACCGGATGCGAAGTATCACCAGCGATAAACACATGTTTCTGCCCATCGACCTCGACCCAACTACACCCGGCCGATTTTTTCAAATCCTTCATCTTCATTAACCTCCGTATCTCCAGCACTTCATCCCATTTAGCTTTTTCAGCATACATATTCGACATCACGACATAGTTTCCCATGTCAGTATTCTCGATTTTCGAAAGCCTGTCAGCGACAATGCATCCCGTTTCCACCTCGCCGTGATTCCTACAAGCACCCAACAACGCTCCCCAAACGTTGGCGGTCGGTTCGACAGGCATGCTCGTAATGAAACCGTACGCATCGGTTATACGACCGTTTCGGGCAAGAAGATCCACACCACAAGCGTATTGCTCCATGGTCGGTTTCATCTGATGCACCTCGTTTATCGAACGAAAAACTTCCAAACCCTCGTCTACTAGCCCTGCGTGACTACAAGCGGATAGGACTGCGGTGATTATAACGTGATCCGGGTTTCCACCTAGTTCGAGCATTTGACGGTAAATCCTGAGAGCTTCTTCACCCATTCCGTGCATCGCATAACCTCCCACCATAGACGTAAACGTAACCAGGTCTTTATCAACGGTTGATTTAAAAAGCTTACATGCGGAGTTTATATTCCCGCATTTCGAATAAGCATCCAACAACGCTCCCTGGAGTTGGACGTCTCGAAAACAAGCTCGGACCACGTAGCCGTGGCACTGGTTCAGCATCCGGATCGACGCGATTCGAGTAGCGACAGGAATGATGCTCATTATCGTCATAGCGTCGGGTTTTATTTCACGATTCTGCAACTCGCGGAACAGATTTAGAGCTTCATCGGGGTGACCGTTTTCAGCATAAGCTCGAACCATCAAATTCCAAGTGGTTAAATCCGTTTCCGTCATGCTCTTGAATATAACATTTGCATCATCGTGCGAACCGCTATTGACGTATCCCGATATCAAAGAATTGCACGTCACAATGTTCGTTCTTCCAGATAAGCTCTCGAAGATCTTTAATGCATACTCCATGTTCTCACATCGAGCATAAGCGTCAATCAACGCATTGCCAAGCGTCGGTTCTTGATTTACGAGCAGCATACGAGATCTGAGTGAAAAGGCATGAGCTTGTTTAACCATACCCACTTGACGAGCATCGGCCCCAAGCTGAAGTGCGGTTATAATAGTAATCGAGTCGGGTTCTACGCCTTCTTTAAACATGCAACGTAGCTGATGAAGGAACTCGTTAACAAGCTGCGCGTCAGCAAGCGCATCGAGTATCGAGTTCCATGATATTAAATCTTGGTTATGGATCATCGAGAAAGACTGAAATGCAGCTATCGGGTCACCACATTTCGAGTAAAAGTTTATTAGGGAATTGCCAACGGATGTTACATCACGTAGGCTCGAACGACGGATAACATAGCCATGAATTTGCTTTCCCGCTTGCAAATTCCGTAAGTTCGCACAAGTAGAGAGAACGGTTAGGAAAGTGACCGAGTCGGGTTCAGCTAAATCCAAAGAATTGAGCTTCTTAAAGAACTCCAAACCCTTCAACCACTCACCATTTGAGGTGTAACCTGCAATCATAGAATTCCATGAAACCAAATCTCTCGAACCCATTCTTTCGAACACCAATTCCGCCTCCCGCATTCGTCCAATCTTCGAGTAAAAACCCACGAGAGAATTCGCAACATTAACATCGCTAACCAGCTCCTCACGGTGCAATACATATCCGTGGATCGCTTTCCCAAACAGGTACGCTCGACGGCCTTCGAGCAAAGCACAAACTGACAAAACGTTAGCGATCGTGGCATAATTCGGCCACGTCCCTTCCGTTACCATCCGTCTAAACACGCCAAACGCTTCCAAAACCAATCCGTTCTCCACCAACCCCGCAACCATAGCATTCCAAGACACAACATCTCTCTCAGACATTTCATCGAACACCTTCACTGCATCACCCGAAACACACCCAAACTTCATATACATCGAAACAAGCGCATTTCCGACTAGCGTCTGCGACCCTAATCCCGACTTCACCGCATACGAATGCACGCTCTTCCCCAACCTCAATCCCTTCAACCGTACACAAACCGGAACAACAATCGCAACGGTAACCGAACTCGGCCTAACACGGTTCCCTAAATTCATGGCGTTGTACAATTTGATAACATCTGAATCATGAACCCTAGTGGCAGCTAAACCAGATAACATGATGTTCCAAGTGACGGCATCTGGATGAGTTATTTGATCGAAAATAAGATGGCAATCATTCAGAGACTTGCATTTTGCATACATGTTAAGGAGTGATTTGGAGACCAGCAGACAAGATCTTAAACCTAGTTTGATTACATGGGTGTGAAGAGATTTGCCCAATTTGATGTTGGAATTTGAAGCACAAGTTTTAAGTATGCTTGCGAAGATTTGGTAATCAGGTTTCGAACACGATTCGTTCATGGTGGAATCTGGAACTTCTGTACTACCATCAATTTAGGTCAAATATGATAGCTTGGATGAACCATAAGCTAGCTTTATTAAAACGATTGCCGGAGCCTCGAGGGAACTCTCTATAGCCTTTTTCCAGTGATATTCTTATTAATATTAATTATTATAACATCAAACCATTAGGCATGACGCGGCCAGTGGGCTTGCCGGCGGGGTGGTGTGTGCGATGTGGCGAAGCCGCTCTAGCCGTGGAAGCCCCTCTCTCACTCACTCTCTCTCTCTCTTTTTTTCTTTTTTTAATTGTACTGGGTATGTAACGACCCAAAAACCGAATCTGTTTATTTATTTATCTACTAATTAATTGTTGTTGTGGGCTAAGTGGTAGCTAGGAAATTTGTTGGGTAATTTGTGTGAGGGCCCAATTGAGAAGGAAGCCCAGGATAGAAATCTGATTTTCCTTAAACAAAAACCCTAGCACCCCCTTCCCTTTTCACTTTAGATGTAGCTTGGAGAGAAAGCTAGCAAGAGAGAGAGAGAGAGAGAGATATCAGCCAAGAGAGTTCGCCGGAGACTAGAGAGGTCGCCGGAGTAGAGGTCGGTCGCCGGAGTAGGACGTAAGTTTGTCGTCGGCCGCAAGGTATTCACCCGAACCCTCATGTTTTCGTTGGATTTTGTAAGGGTTTTCTTTTACGTTTTTCCGGCAACCATCGACTGTCGTGGCCTACTTCGGCCGTGGCCGACGACGTTGTAGTCGACGGTGGTGGTTGGGTGCTGCGTAGCGCTGCCGTAGACGGCGGTGGTGGTGTCGATCTCGCCGGCTAACGCCGGGGAGGGGTCGTGGTGGTGGTGGCGGTGGCTTGAGGACGACGGTGCCCTGCGATAGGTCTTCGTCACGCGCCGTCACTGCTGTGGTCGTCTCCACGCCGGCGACGTGCGTCGGTGGTGGTCGCGGCGGCGCACGGCTTCCGTTACCGCTGTTGTTGTTGTTGTTGTTTTCCGCGCCGGCGGCTTACGCCGCTGGTGGTGAGAGTACCGCCGGCGACAGCCGGCTGGGGTAGTTTGTAGCGGTCGGCGACGTGCGGGGCTGCTACCGCCGTCGTGGTGGCTGGCCGGCAGAGGTGGCCGGACGTTGACGGTGGTGATGGAGTCGTCGTTGTCATGTTTTTTTTTTAAAAAACTCAAGTTACATGCATACATTCTTTTGAAGTTAAATAATTAATTCAGATGGAAGATTCTTGGTGAACAATCATGAGGATTTGTATTAAAATTTATAAGTGCAGTAGCATATGTGTGCATGTAGCGAAAGAAAGAAAAGGAGGCAGAAAATGTGAGTTTGTAATTGAAACATTTAGTTAAGTTGTCGCTAAAAATATTTTAGGGTGCATGTCAATATTTGTGACAACAAGAGTAGTAATGTGTCACAATAGTTATATGAAGTGCAAGGACCTTTAATAACACGTGGTTAGTTCAAGAATGAGTCAGGATGTGTATTTCTTTCCGGATTGGCGTGTGATTGATCGTAACTCTTTTTTAGGTTGATCTATAGTTCGTTCGGTTATCAGTTTCGGTTTTTCAGTTTTCGGTTACCCTTCGACTATCAGGTGAGTTACTCTACGTGTATCTTATTACATAATGTGATTATATATGCATGATAGTGTGTAAAGGGAACCGCATGCCCTTGATGAGTTGCGGGGGCGGACCCGCGTCCTAAGCTTGCGGAAGAGGGAACCACATGCCCTTGATGAGTTGTGGGGGCCGACCCGTGTCCAAACTGACGGGAGCTTTTATTATCGATCTCATGAGAGTCGGGTGTCTGTTGTATCAGTCGGTGATTGATATGTTTATTATGATGGTTGATGATGGTGTTTGGTGCCTGTTATGGTATGTAAGCATGTTTTGTGGTAACGTATGCGTAGTGTTAGCTCACTAAGCTTATGGCTTACCCTTTTAGTTGTTTCCCCTTTTCCAGGTTCGGGATCAGGTGTGGACAAAGGCAAGACCCCGCTTTGAGACTAGTCGCGGGATCGGTTCCGATAGAGATTTGGACAATTTATTTTTATTTATTAAAACAATCAACTATTTGTAATTAATTATTTGTCGCGGGATAACTGTAATAATTTAATTAATGCATTTTCGTAAACATAAATGTTTAATTTATTTATAACTGGTAAAGACGTAGCTTTTCTTTTAAATTTTTTGTTACAATTATTTTTGAAATATTGGTGTTACAACTTGGTATCAGAGCCTGAGTTTAAGAGAATCAGCACGCACGCTTGCGAGTGTGTGTGTGGTTGGACTTAAACTAGGAATTTTTTTTTGAAAAAGAAAGTTTATAAAAGAGTTGGAACCGTCGGCTAGAGCTTCAAAACGGGGGTGAGCATTAGTTACGTTACCTTTATGTTTATTGATAAATTGTTGAGACGCTAAGTTGAGCGTGGGATCTTATGCTAATAACTGTTTGTGACATGCAATATGTGTAATGTGATTAGTTGAGAAATTATTTGTTTCATATATAGTCCTTGGATTGAGATTTTGAGGACGGTACCAAGACCTAGTTTATACGATGATAATTTGGTAAGGGATTGCTAGGCATGTCCTTGTTTGGTGAGTGGCTAGTGACCCCGAGCCAATTATCATTACCGGTTGGTTATAATAGCGCGGGCCCAAATAATAGTGCTACTATAAACATCTGTATGGGCTAGGAATTGGTTAAATCTTGGGAATCTCGATAAATGGACTATGGTTGGGGATTGGATAGCTGTGAAAGGGGTGTTTGACCACGAGGTCAACTGTGTTTGTTTGTGTACGTATCCATAGGGTTGTGATCTAGTCTTTAGGTTTATACGCGCACTATTGACTAGTATTCGGATCTTGCATGAGCACTGGTTATGTTGGGGGAGTGTAGCGGGACACTCTAGTTATTGATGACTGTATGAGGTTAATTGATGTTTGTTGTACTTACATGAGTAGAGTATGAGATTTAGCCTATAGAGTTGCATGCGCACTAATGACTGGTAGTTGCAAGAACTTTAGTAATGGGTAGTGAGTGTAGGCGGACACTCTAGTTGAAAATACTAGTATTGCCTAGTTTTAGGCATGTTTCTAAAGTGGATTTGTTTGGCTGTTCGGAGTAGCGACCTTAGGAAAACGTCCGACTGATAGGGACTGATAAGGTTGTGTAAATAGACTACTTATTACACTCGGTAGATTATGAGCACCGGTACGGATTCCTCGTTCTCCTGGGTATCTATTCGATGTATTAAGTTCGTTTCTGTTTTTTTTTGATACGTATGTTGGGATGCGTTAATTCCCTCTAATTATTATGTGCTTATTATATAAGTACAATTCGTCATTTCAATTTTGATAATCGATTCGTTGAATACATTTGGCTTCTATGCTTTCTTTCAATTCGTTCCGTCCGATCTTAGGATTAACTTGTTATTACTTTCTATCAAGTATTTTACATTCCGTTCCATTAACGGTACATCGGTCATATTTTTGTTGATAGTAACATTTGTTCTCGGGTGAGTCCTTTTTCGGTTTTACTTATGCTAGACCGATATTTGAATTTTATGAAAACATTGAAATCTTTTTATAATCTGCTGAAACTTTATTTTAGAAAATTCGGGTTATCTGTAAAAAAAATCATAATAAATCACTCGATTATTGGATTAAGGCATACAATATGTATTCAAAAACCTCGACATATCCTCTACAAAATGTTCTCACACGATGAAACTGTGATTTGGGGTCTGAGAGGGCTAAAATCTATGTTTTCCAAAACTGCTCTCGTTTAGACGAGAACAGCGCAACCATTTTCAAATATATATATATATATATATATACATATAGGATTCATTTTAAAACCGATTCAGTCCGTTCATGATTTGTTGGAATCCGAAGACATTGATCTAAAATTTCCGTTTACAAATCTTTTTCCAAAAACCTTTTTTTTATGCTAAATTGTTGGATTTGTAAACATGTTAAATGCTAGAAATAGTACGACTCAATTTCTAGTTGTCATGAGTATAAAATTCACATTTTGTGTTTATATTGGATTTGCCGTACGAATTCTTAAACTTTTGTTCCGTTAAACGACTCATATTTATAAAAAAAAAAAAAAAATTATTCCGTAAGCGTTCTTGGAGATTCCGAGTGAATAACTCAATTATTCGACCATTTTTTTTTATCATATTGTTCATTTCCTTATAATCGTTGATGGCTTAAGATTTTGTAAAAACTGTGTTTTCAAAACAAACCATTTTACTTGCTTTATATTGATAAAAGCCTACATTTTCTACAAAATACCTCGCTTATTTTCCGGTAAAGTTTTAGAAGGCTTTATGTCGATTAAAAGTACTTAAGTTAACAATTTTACTTGATGGTAGATCGTTGAATTGCGTCTTGTGATTACCACAACTACTCGTTCGTTACACACTTGGATATTCCATATGTTTGACAACCAGTTTGATTGCGACGTTTGATTATAAGATTATATATATAATTTTTTTTACATTGTTTTGACTCTGGGTAAGTCGAGCTACTAACCACCTATGGGGGTACCATAGGCACATTATTGTGGCACCAATGACGTGACACCACCAGTCCACGTGGTATCCTCTTTTGTGCTCAGGTGGGAACTAGTTATGTGTAAATGGGTTAAACTGTTCGATTTTTTTTGTGCTCAATCTCTAAAGGTCGTGTTTATAGTTTCCGTTCGGATTTGATTCTTGACGGGATTGTGAGGCATCCTGAGGTTTTGGAAAGGCTTGGTTGCGTGGTTTGGGTTGACTATAGGTTGATTCTAGCCTATAGAATTGGTAGAGAGTTGGGTTGCACTATAGGTTAGTTAAACCTGTAGAGTCAGTATGGAGAGTCGTTCGCTCGTTAAAACACTCCGTCGGTTGACTATGATCCTAGAGAAGTACGGTTGAGAATGCGTTAGTGCATGTCTTAGGACATGGTAATAGGTGTATATGTTGTTGGATTTAGTTTTGGTGGTCAATAGAGAGGGTTTGCCTAGAGACAGTAAGCCCTAACTCAAGGTTAGATGCTTTGCTTAAGGTTGGAGTGACACTCCAGCAGTTGTGGTTAGGGTAGTTCCCCTAGTTAGAGAGAAACGTTAGTCAGATGATGGACCCGAAGAGCGAGTCAGCTCTAGCAGCTAGGAATCTTGAAGTCGAGTTCCGGATCGATCTTATACCAATTTCCATGAAGGAAGTTGATGTGGAGTCTGGTATGGATTGGTGGAGTCGGAATCAAGCGATTGTGGATTGTACAGGTCAGATGGTTCGTACCCAAGACCCCAAGTGGGGGAGAGTTGGTCGTGTTTGGAGAGAGGGAGCGAACCAAGACGGTGTTCTTTTCGGTTGGCGTCACTTGAGCTCTAAGAACTAGCGGGCTGCACAAGCTCTCAGAGAAAAGGGTTATCCGCCTGAGTAGCTAGTTTTGGGGTTCGCCATTCGCGAGTCGTGAAGAAGAAGGACAGGGGTCATCGCGTGGGTAGTGGCTAGCAGAAACTCATTAAGGTTACCATCAGGAATAGGTGCCCCTTACCTAGAATTGGTGACTTGTTGAGCAGTTTCTGAAAGCGGCGTGGTTTCGAGTTTGATCCTCGTCGAGTTAGCACCATTTTTGAGAAGAAGGAGGAAGACATCCACTAGACAACGTTCAGTGTTAGATGCAGGCTTGGTGAGTTCTTAGCGAGACTTTCCGGTCTCGCTGCTGCCCAGCTGCATTGGTGGATTGGTGAACCAGGTCTATAGGCAGATGTTTGATAGATCGGTGACAGTTTTCGAAGGCTATTGTAGTGAAGCGTGGAACAGACGCTTGTTCGTGCGAAGTTGCTGTTTTTACAATGTTTGTGGTTGGAGGAAGTTTAGGTACGGGGGATTGTAGAGGTCGAGTTGTGATCCAGACTAGTCTTACTGGACGCTTGTGTTTCCTGCACTGGTGGTTACACTCGTAGGCTTCAAGGTCCAGTAGGTACTGTCGGGATTAGGTGTTGGGGTGCAGTTTAGCAAGCGTCGAGATTCGCAGCAAAGTTGTGTGAGGCGTTGATTTTGACGCCTCTCGAGGGCATCAAGTAGATGATGGAGCTTCCGGACGGGATGAGCGAGGGTGGGTTCCTCACGAAGGTAGCATAGGGATCTGAAGACCGAGTCCTGGCGGCCGAAAAAGAAGCGTGACGTGGTGCGATTATTAGAGTCGTTTTTGATCTGTCTGAAGGTCAGGGTCGAGCACCGAGAACTTTCAGAGGATTAGAGAACGTTTGTAGACAGCTTAAAGAAGGTAGAATAGTTATGCGGGAGTTGTACCCGGAACTTTTCACAGATTGATTTCGGGGACGAAATCCTGTTAAGTGGGGGAGAGTTGTAACGACCCAAAAACCGAATCTGTTTATTTATTTATCTACTAATTAATTGTTGTTGTGGGCTAAGTGGTAGCTAGGAAATTTGTTGGGTAATTTGTGTGAGGGCCCAATTGAGAAGGAAGCCCAAGATAGAAATCTGATTTTCCTTAAACAAAAACCCTAGCACCCTTCCCTTTTCACTTTAGATGTAGCTTGGAGAGAAAGCTAGCAAGAGAGAGAGAGAGAGAGAGAGAGAGAGATATCAGCCAAGAGAGTTCGCCGGAGACTAGAGAGGTCGCCGGAGTAGAGGTCGGTCGCCGGAGTAGGACGTAAGTTTGTCGTCGGCCGCAAGGTATTCACCCGAACCCTCATGTTTTCGTTGGATTTTGTAAGGGTTTTCTTTTACGTTTTTCCGGCAACCATCGACTATCGTGGCCTACTTCGGCCGTGGCCGACGACGTTGTAGTCGACGGTGGTGGTTGGGTGCTGCGTAGCGCTGCCGTAGACGGCGGTGGTGGTGTCGATCTCGCCGGCTAACGCCGGGGAGGGGTCGTGGTGGTGGTGGCGGTGGCTTGAGGACGACGGTGCCCTGCGATAGGTCTTCGTCACGCGCCGTCACTGCTGTGGTCGTCTCCACGCCGGCGACGTGCGTCGGTGGTGGTCGCGGCGGCGCACGGCTTCCGTTACCGCTGTTGTTGTTGTTGTTGTTTTCCGCGCCGGCGGCTTACGCCGCTGGTGGTGAGAGTACCGCCGGCGACAGCCGGCTGGGGTAGTTTGTAGCGGTCGGCGACGTGCGGGGCTGCTACCGCCGTCGTGGTGGCTGGCCGGCAGAGGTGGCCGGACGTTGACGGTGGTGATGGAGTCGTCGTTGTCATGTTTTTTTTTTTAAAAAACTCAAGTTACATGCATACATTCTTTTGAAGTTAAATAATTAATTCAGATGGAAGATTCTTGGTGAACAATCATGAGGATTTGTATTAAAATTTATAAGTGCAGTAGCATATGTGTGCATGTAGCGAAAGAAAGAAAAGGAGGCAGAAAATGTGAGTTTGTAATTGAAACATTTAGTTAAGTTGTCGCTAAAAATATTTTAGGGTGCATGTCAATATTTGTGACAACAAGAGTAGTAATGTGTCACAATAGTTATATGAAGTGCAAGGACCTTTAATAACACGTGGTTAGTTCAAGAATGAGTCAGGATGTGTATTTCTTTCCGGATTGGCGTGTGATTGATCGTAACTCTTTTTTAGGTTGATCTATAGTTCGTTCGGTTATCAGTTTCGGTTTTTCAGTTTTCGGTTACCCTTCGACTATCAGGTGAGTTACTCTACGTGTATCTTATTACATAATGTGATTATATATGCATGATAGTGTGTAAAGGGAACCGCATGCCCTTGATGAGTTGCGGGGGCGGACCCGCGTCCTAAGATGGCGGAAGAGGGAACCACATGCCCTTGATGAGTTGTGGGGGCCGACCCGTGTCCAAACTGACGGGAGCTTTTATTATCGATCTCATGAGAGTCGGGTGTCTGTTGTATCAGTCGGTGATTGATATGTTTATTATGATGGTTGATGATGGTGTTTGGTGCCTGTTATGGTATGTAAGCATGTTTTGTGGTAACGTATGCGTAGTGCTAGCTCACTAAGCTTATGGCTTACCCTTTTAGTTGTTTCCCCTTTTCCAGGTTCGGGATCAGGTGTGGACAAAGGCAAGACCCCGCTTTGAGACTAGTCGCGGGATCGGTTCCGATAGAGATTTGGACAATTTATTTTTATTTATTAAAACAATCAACTATTTGTAATTAATTATTTGTCGCGGGATAACTGTAATAATTTAATTAATGCATTTTCGTAAACATAAATGTTTAATTTATTTATAACTGGTAAAGACGTAGCTTTTCTTTTAAATTTTTTGTTACAATTATTTTTGAAATATTGGTGTTACAGGGTATTTGGTTTGGGAGGGTTCGTGTACTAACAGAGAGGGCTTATAGAGGGTTTATGAAAAAGTTGATGTGGCGCAGATGTAGCAGTGGGTTTGGAGCAGTGTTCGAAAAAGCGCGCCATGGCGTGCGATATATCGCGATATGGCGTGAGGCGCGTCTCCGCCGTTACGAAACAGACCATAGCGTTTGTATAAGGCGTGGCTCACGCCATGGCGGCTTGAGGCGCGATATATCGTATGATTTTTATAAGACGTCGCCATTTTTTTTTAAATTGTATTTTTTTTATATTTGCAATTGCTATAGGGTGAAAAACTAAAAGTCACCGAAAATATGTAACTTTTTGTTTGTATGTTTATAATGCTTGTAGCCTTATACATCATTTTTTGTTGTCTTTAAAAAGGAAACATGTATTTATACATGTATAATAATAATAAATATGATGTATTAATTTGCCGCTTTGGTTCACGCCTTAAAAAACGCTGCGCCCTCGACATATCTCGTAAGGCTTAAGGCTTCACCTTGCCGCCACGCCACGCCTTACGCTATTTTGATCCTTGGTTTAGAGGGATCGGGTAATGATGGCCTTAATTAGTAGCCTAGTGGTCAGTAACATTCTTGGAGGACAATGGATGGTATCACTGTCTATCCGGGTTCCATTCATGGAATGGGCATGTAATGATACCCTGACTATGGATCGACTTTCAGGTCGGTTCGTTCCCAAACCCTGGCCATGGATCTGACTGTCATATGAATTTTTATTTCTTTGGTTTTTTCTCGGTGATATATAAAATGAAATTGTTAAAACAGCGATTCTTATATTTAACTGAACTTTTTAATGCATATTAGATGAAGGGATCGAATACGAATATTCTTACAAACCACAATATTTATCTTGTAATTTTAAAATTGTAGGGATCAAAAGTATTGTTTTTGACAAACTTAAAGGACCAAATTTTGAAAAGCGTGCATCCAAAATTTCTAGAAAACATCAACGCATAAAATCCATTGAATTTAATCCTGTTAAATTAATAACCCATCAAAGATACAATAATTATCCAATTCAAAATGGTGTTCTTTTTCATGTGATATAACATGCCCGCTCTAAAAAATGTGATATTTGTCCAATTCAAATATATAAACATTAAAGTTGAACTTCGTAAACTAAAAACAATCAAATATGTGATACAACAATACCTAGAAACAAAACAAATAAAACAATATCGTTTTTTTATATTACACTGATTCAAATAATGAAAATTTGATCAATTCACAATGAACATCATTATCATACAAGAACCTATCATCAATTGGCCATGGTCTTCTAAGTTTGATCTAGGTTCAAAGATCGTTTCATCTTTAAATGGCCATGGTCTTCTAAGATTAATCTAGGTTCGATAAAACTAATTATCCTAATTGGATTCATTTTTCTAAGTTCTTTGTTATCTCAATGGAAGAAGTCTACTTTCATCATTTGTGTAAGACCAAATCCGAAGGCTTGGACCAAACCTGTAACCAACATGGTCCTTAGTCTAGATTCGATCCATATTTTAGTTTTTCAAACTTTTAGCATCAAAGAGACCTTATACACGAAGCTAAGTCAACAACTTGTAAGGTTCTTATTCATAGTTCTTGAATGGTTTAAGAACATATTCACTGAATCTATTTGGACTTTTAGAATATAAACGCATAATAACCAAACTTTTAATCCCAATAGATACTATAAAGTCTATAAAAACATATCACATTATTACAGTAAAATAAAACTAAATTTTTTTAAATATGATAAATATAACAAACCAAACAATCTACTGTATTTTTTTGCTTAACATGCAATGCCCTTTTGTAAAGTGTCAATATCAATCAATTGTAGCCTTTATGGTATCGTGCCCCTATTACATGAATAACAACCATTTTATTTACTTGCTTATCTTATCTAAAAGCCTTTTCTTAAATATTCGGTCAAAAATCGAAGGCTCACCAAATCCTCTTTAACGACATATACACGTTGAATTTCAACCATTTCCATCACTGCCTAAACATCGACAGTCGAGTGGTCAATATTGGCTAGTCGAGAACACACTACAATGATGCTTGATGTTCTTCAGGAAACCGATTTATGTTTTAAAAAAAAGGTAGTGTGTCTTATTTAATATAAAACACATATACTAATTCTTCCACCTTTTTTTCTAGATAAGAGACTTTGTCTACAAATGGATGAATAAAAGATTTATTGGCTTTTTGCTTTTGGAGCAAAACAGATTCACCAAGTCTCTTAACTAAAAGTTATATACATAAATACATCTTTGGATAATAATACCACAATAAAATGGAACTCGTTAAAATTGACTTTTACGATCACTAACATTTTTATGGTTCTCCTGGTAAGTATGAGATAATATGAGAAATGCTATTTTGGTGGAAAGTACGATAAGTATTTTTAAATTGTTAGTCACTATATTAATCAAATACCCTTTTATAAATTACGACTTAAAAGAGAATAAATCACACACACATATATACCAACCAAGTTTTTTTTCTCTTAAAAATCTAATTTGGAAAAATAAAACACATATACTATACTAGCTTAGATGGTTGATGCCTTGATGGGTTGGTTTTGCATTTAAGTGGCTGTTCAAGACTTCTATGCCCCATTTCATTCATTAGCTTTTTTTATTTTATTAATTTAAAATAATATTTACAGTATATACCCTTTAAGTTATCTACTTTAACACCTTTGAAGCCCCATTTCATTCATCGGTTTTTATTTTATTTTATTAATTTATAATAATATTTACAGTTTATACCCTTTAAGTTATCTACTTTAACACCTTTTAGTTATTAATATTGTATTTTTCATTTTTATTATATTAACATATAATCATATATTGACTAAAATACGTTTAAAAAACTTTTATTTTTAACAAGTAACAACATTATAATTATCTCTTCGACACCTTTGAAATGAGCCCAATATTAAATATTTTTTTTATTTAATTATGATTTTTTATATAATTACAATACATATATACTATATAAAAATATTTTAAATATTTATAATTCATATCATTATGCAGTCTTTAAGAAAATGTCTGAAGACTTAATTGTGAAAAGAAGTCTTAATTCCGAAGACGTGATCGTTATTTTTTTCAAATACTTAATCATCCGAACTCCGAAGACTTAATCGTTATTTTATTTGGAAGACTTAATCTTAATTTTAACTGTATAGTTAATCAGAAATATTGACCACATCAAAAGATACATTAACCAGATTTCAATTTTATATTTTCTCATGAGATTTTCTTTTTTAGGTTAATCATCACTTGAGCCATAATTGTCCTATCGATTTATGTTACATTTCAATTATTTTTTGTTGATTTATGTCGTTATATTTTAATGACCTTCCATCTCCCCTGCAACGCGGGTTAAAAATATCTAGTTATAAAACAAATACATGTTAATCAAAATCCTAAGGTGGCGTTTGGTTCGCAAAATGTAATGCAATCTAATAAATTGGAACGTTTAATTCCTTTGACGAGATTTCATTCATTTGTTTGATTCATAAATGTAAAGATTGGAATATTTGAATTCTAACAAATTCGATGAATTAGGGAATTGAACATTCCATTATAAAACCAAGAAATTTCAATGGAATGGAATTTGATATTTTCATAATTCCAAAATTAGTCTTTCCGAAATTCTATAAAATTATTTTATAAAAGTATTTAATAATTTGTTTATTAAAATATTTATGAATTATATTTAAATTTTATTTCATTAGATTATTTAATAATATTTTATTAGATTATTAATAATTATTTTGTTATATTCGTTGAGGTAAATTATTTAATTAAACTATTACTAATTAATTTATTAATGTATTTTAGTTAAAAAATATTTAACAATTGTTTTATTAAAGGATAAATTCATGAAAACATATCCAACTTTATTATTATTTTATTATGTGTATCTAACTTCAAAATGTGTTATTGCATTTATTATACTTTCAAAAGAATTGCAATTGTATATAATATTTTACCTATTAACATGTTGGTATAGCACATGCACTAACATATTTTTTAAAAGTATAGTACATGCAATAACACATTTAAAAAGTATAATACATACAAATAACATATTTTGAAGCTGAATACACTTAATAGAAATGCGAATAAAGTTAGATACATGTTCATGAAGTTTCTCCTTTATTTAAACATTTTTTTTGTTTAAAAAATTATATTTTTCAAAAAAGTATTTTGATCATTTATCAAAATTTCATTTTAACTCCAAAGCTATATTTTATGAACCAAACAAACAAATTCTAGTTTCTTTTACAAATTACATTCTAGTGTTGTCAACCAAATAGATGGTCAAACATGATAAGATATCATATCAATTCCTTCAAAGTCAAATTCCTTTGATAGACTCCATTCAATCCAAAAACATTATGCAAACCAAACACCACCTAAATCATAACATTAGATAAACAAATATCATATGAAATGATAATAATTAGTTCTCACATTTTTAATAGTTCTCAAATAATTAGCTATATAATAACTTCCTATTCGATTCTTGAATATTTAATGTTTCTAGTTTAGTGCTCTTAAGAAAAACAAGCATAGTTAATCCTTTTTATGTGTAAATCGCTTTAATGAATTAAAGCAACATAGTTTAGAAATCCATTTTATTGCATCACTTATCCATAATTATCTCTTTTTGACATGTAATTGCAAAAAGAAAAGAGAAAAGTATGTGTCGAACATGTAATAGAGAACTTTTTAGGTATCGGGTTTTTCACCTAAACGTTTTTGTCCATACATGGTTTCATTAAAAAATCAGTTTGTTTTCTTTGACTTTTTTCTTATAATAGAACACGATTATCAGATTGTTGATGTTTGATGGTACAAATACAATTCACAAAACCATTCATGACGTTTGTTTTCATTTTGATCTACATAAAGCAAGCAGTTTTACAGGAATTGGGTTATTAATTCGATCTGCTACTACTTGGTGATTAATGCCAGTGCAAAAGGATTAAGGCCTGCAAAAGATGTTGAAGTCATTTATAAGTTATAAGCATTTAGTGAATGCATGTCATCTTACAAATTGTGTTTTGATATAAACCCAAAACATATTTTTGAACACGATCCTCATGTTTGCTTTGTAAGACAATGAACATGATAACTAATGAATCTTCGCAGCAATTCATTTTCATAGCTTTTACTGACGAACCACGTGAAACGCCTTTGTTTCAACTATTTCATTCTTGATATAATTAAATGAGTTTATGCTTTTGGTTGATATAATTATATGTTTGTAATAAACTTAATAGGTAATACAACAATATATGTTAAAGTATTTTTAAAATAACGTGTTCTCAAATTTTAATAATCTTTTAGGAGTGCTGATTTTTTTTCTCGATTTTAGTATTTAAGATTAAAACAACCATATTTTAGAATTATAAATTCCTAAAGACGTTTAAGGAAAAGAAATATAGACTAAAATGCAAATTTGGTATTTGTGTGTGGCTTACACGAAGTAAAGAGTAATGTCTCTAATTTTCTCTAAAGAAGTCGGGTGACCGTCTATATGAGTTATTTGTCATTTAAAAAAAAATAAAAAATAATACAGACCTGGCGGAACACATGCATTATTGCTTCGGGGGCCGAAAAATAATATCATAAATATTCGAAGCCCCAAAATGTATAGCAATATAAAAGTGTTGGGGTTCTATTTATACTTTTTTGAATTTGATATACTAATAACTTTCATAAAATTTAAAACAAAAGTGAACATTAGTTGATTAAAACACAACTTTGAGAGTTGCAATCCTTAAAAACTACGACCTCAAGTTGATACTCTAAAACGGCATAATTTTGAGAAAAGTAATGGAGTTGCAAATTAATGAGAATAGCATATAGGGTGGTGACACGTGGCACATTGTGAGGAATTAAGCCATAGTTGGAGTCTTGGAGAGCAATAGAGAAAAAGAACACAGATGTTGGATGCACAAGAGAGGGACTATCGGTGACCAAATAATTAAATTACAAATCTCAGTAATTTAGAAAATATAGGTTAATTAAGTTAAAGATCCACAACTGTTCTCATCTTATCGTAAATAGGAAGGGTTATCGTTTGAACCTCCACCTCTTTCTCTTTAACTATATCCTCAACATGGGCCCACATCATATGTGATTGTGGTTTGTTTCTTCATTATTGCAAATTGGGTTTGTTCTTGTTTGACCCTACATATATATATATGTGTGTGTGTGTGTGTGTGTGTGTGTGTGTGTGTGTGTGTGTGTGATCCTCTCTTGGTAGAAAGTCGATGATCTAGGATACGTTAAATAATACATTTAATTTAAAATGATTAAAAATTGATATTGGGTAAATATGATATTTTATAGGTTAGGAGGGCATATATGATATTTTGGATTAGACTTAAAAAGGGGTATACTAGTCATTTAACTATTTTTTAGTATTAGATTTGATAAAAATTGATGTTTGGATAAATATGATATTTTAATAAGTTTGGAAAGGTATATATGATATTTGTAGTTTTAATTGGGTAAATATGATATTTTGATTTTTAACAAAGGCATACATGAAATTATATATTAATAAATACTATCAAAAATAAAAAATAAAAAATCATTAATTCATACTATAACTTAGAACCTTCCTATCATACTACCGTAAATAAATTTTATGAAACTTATAAATAGAAAAAAATTATACAATTAACCAGACTTAATTATAATCACAATACAATTAAAAAATCATATATAATAAATAAATGAAAAGAAAAGACTATTAATTAACAATAAAAAAGAAAACAATTCCATGGCATTGAATCTTATATATGCAACAAGTGTCCAATTGTTGTTAACCATCAAATAGATGTCCTCCATTAAGCAAAAAACAAATTAGTTCATGACAAGTTAAATGAAATATAAACTTGATAAATGTTTTTATCTTAATTAGTTAAAAATTGATTAATATATATATATATATATATAGAGAGAGAGAGAGAGAGAGAGAGAGAAAGAGGAGGGGATTAGGTTCAAGGGAAACCTCAAATAAACGAAACACCCTCATATCCCTCCATATGGACCGTATGCACTTGTAACAGTAATTTTGTAATATGCACACGTGCATATGCATAGATGCATAAAAACTCAAAAAGAACTCAAGTTACTCGTATGCACAAGTGCATATGGTCCAGATGGAAGGCTATGAGGGTGTTCCTCGATTTTTTTTAAGGTTTTCCCTTAAACCCCAATATTGTATAAGTTTAAGTAGTTACTAAATCTAATTAGTTTACAAAAACATTGTTATAATTAAATAAGATTCAAATGTATAAATTTAACTAATCTACTTTTTTTAAGTAAACTAACTTACTTAAACTATTAATATTTACCAGAAATAGTTACAATATTTAAATGATAATTAAATTGATTAGTTAATATATATAAAAATATAAAAGTATCATAGCTTGAATATAACAAATTTAAAGTTATTAATGTCGATACAATGAATAATGAGCATTTAATTACTAAAAACTTAACATATACAAAGAATGTGATGTGGTTGAGGGGAAACATGAAAAAAGGTTGGAGAGGAAGCAATAGATATATGCACATGTGCATGGTTTATGTGTTGCATGGGCATTGCTCCAAACCAAACCATGTGTACACGTAAAAAAGTGGCAAATGTCGGCGAAAAGACAATTGAGATGGTCAATGTTTTTCACCAAAATTAAACCAAACCAAATTAATCGGTTCAGGTTCAAATGAAAACTCTTCTTTTATTATGAACGTAAGAACAGCCTAGTCTCTCGCCCAGCCTTCGCCTTCTTCAGTGGCCAAGTTGAAGCTGAGAGCGTATCATGTGGCATATTCAGTCTGAATAATCAGAATACTCATGTATTATATTTAGTTTGAATAATACATGATTATTCAGACGGAATATCCGAATATGTCATGTGACACAGTCACGTGCTCACGGTTGTGCTCATGTTCATAATGAAATTTGAATTCGCAACTGAACTTTCATGTATATATAGCCTCTATATATACATATATAGAAAGGATATATAACCTCTCTATATATATAGAGTTGGGTTTGAGCGAAAAACTGAGGTTAACGTGAGAAGCAAGAAAAATGATTATCAACTGTGTACATGGATGCATATTAGAATAAGATGCATTAGATCAATGCTATTGTAAATCACAATTTACGAGAGGACATAAGATTATAAAAGGTTAAGGGTTCCTTGAAAACTGGAAATTTTTCATAACTAAAAACACTCTTAAATTTTTTTGATTCTTTATAATGGAAAATTGGTTGGCAATAACTCTTAAAATAGAGTAAATTGCATGCATTTTCGTTGTGCAGTTTGTTCATAATTGCTTCATTCGTCGTTTTTTTAAGTTGTTTTCTAATCATTGTGATTATCGTGTCATTTTTTCCTCTTAAAGTTAACAAAGTAAAAGAACACGTACCGTTAAATCATGCGATAACATAATCTTTTTTAGAGTATTTTTCCATTTTTGTATAATTTGTTAAAGCTTTAGTAATTTGTACTAAAAGAAAAGATGAACTGAAACCGGTAAAGAGTGGAGGTGACGTACATCATGTTTTTTTTATCCCTTTATAAAAGCTTTAACAATTTTTACCGTGTCTCTAATGGTTTGTACAATGATATAAATATTTAACCAAAAAAACTATAAAGATAATTTTACCCTGTAACTGGTACAAACATTTTGTAACTTTATCAAGGACCAAAACACAAAATAAATAGAAATCATGGTACCTAAAAGAGCCAATGTTCAAACACCCGAGACAAAAATAGTCATAAACAATAAATGAGTAAATTACATGAACAAAAATTATACTTTATTCTAAAAAATTATAAAAATAAATTTTTTCTATCAATTTTACAGAAAATAAAAGCAAATGAGAAGGTCTCATCTCATCATTCCAACGTATTGGCCTCCCTTATCCACTTCATATAACACTATCAATTCCACTTTATACTCCCAAATTACCCCTTTTACGTTTATAAGTCAAAGATATTGCACTACTACTATGCAATCTTTTTCCCCTTTTCAAACTTTTTGTATTATGTCGACCATATAAAATGAATATAACTATATCAAGATCAGATAACGTAGTAAAGTTCATTAAGTTAAACTTAACAGATCAATAATGTATATATAGTTTATAATAACATTGTTATGTCTTTCATTATGGTCTTTTTAGCATATAGATTGATGTATGAATTTATGTTAGTATACGTTGATGATATGTTGTATTACAAATTTGATGTTACGTGTCATTCTGTATGAATCAGGTAAGTGGTAGTGGCGTAGCTAGAAAATCGTTGAAAGACAAAAAATAATCAATCTATAAGAGTCCGTTTAGTTTGTCGCACGCAGTGGAATAGATTTATAGGGATTTGAATTTCATATCCATTCAAATCCAGATGTTGGTTTGCAGGATTATCGGAATTTGAAGCTCCCAAAGGTAGGAATTTGATATCTCAATGGAATGATTGGGATTTCATAGAATTTGCATATAATAATATTTTAAAATATATGTTAAAAATATTTCTTTGATAATAAATTAATAATAGTTAAATAAAAGTTAATTTAATAGTTTTTATAATTTTTTTTATGAATAATGGAATTCAAAATCATTGTCCTACAAATCGAACACACAAAAGCATTTCAAATCCTTCTAAATTCAAATTCTTACACTAAATTCAATCTATATTCAGTTCATTCCTAAAAAAGGGTTTATTATAGATTTTAAATTAAATTATGGATTTGGTCCTCGTGGTTTGGTGCTTTTTACGGATTTGGTCCCTAAACTTCAATAATTACAGATTTGGTCCATTTGATTTGCAAATTCCATTGGATTTAATCCTTGTGGTTTGCAAAATCTATTAGATTTGGTCCCTGCCTACTTGCACCGCTAGGGATAAAATACAATAGAATTTGCAAAACACAAAGACCAAATCCGTAATTATTAAAATTTAAGGACCAAATCATAAAAACCATCAAACTACGATAACCAAATCCATATTTTACTCTAAATTTTATTACTTATAAGTCATATCAACTACAATAACAAGAGTTCGAAGATCACACCTGCTAGACCTATTGTGTAGTGTACCTATGTGATTGTGAAAGTGTTTTTTTGAAAAAAATAATAATTTGAAAACTTCAAGATTTACGGACGTCATAAATAGGATTGTTGCATGATGTTCTATTTTAAACAGACCCTATTATCAAATTAATATTATATAATAATTTTTTTATAAAACAATGTAAATATATATATATATATATATATATATATGTTTGTTTATTAGTATAGTTTATAGATATTTATGATTACTATTAAAAAGAATGGTCTATGATCACTTTTCTTAATATTATAAATTGATGAAAAGATATTGTATATAATTAACCATTATTAAATAGTTATTTATCAAACAATCTAGTCAAACGTTAATACTTTTAAAACAAATAATTAAAATAATATATAAAAACAAGATATATGGAGGACATCCTTCCATTTAAAATATGATCGACAATATCACGATGTAATATTTTTGGATTCCATGCCCTACAAATTTCATAGTATCTTTTTCGTGCAACAACATTAAAAACAAAATTTCCCATTTAAAATTTTTAGAAATACTCTCTTTTAAGTTATCCTGAGATAAAATACATTCTACTAATTTATTTACCTATATATTTTCTTTTTCTTTTTTTGAAGGATGTTCGGGCCAAAGTCCGACTAATCCCTGGCAATTTTGGAGGCTAAACATGGTCCCGCTTAAACATCCCCAGGCATGTATACGGGAAGACTCGAACTCGGTTAATTAGGACGCTATGAACCTCCCGAGTGTTAACCAATCCGCCCCACTTATTTACCTATATGTTTAGATCAACTTGTGATTAACTCAACTAATTTCAATGAAATTCGGTAGGTTGCTTAAGTGGGAAGATTTTGTGTTGTAATATGAATCCGTTGTAATCATTTTCTTTTGTTTCTATAGTTTTCAGCTTTAACGTCTTGCTTACCCAGTTTTATAAATGTGTCGTTTCCAATAAAAAGGCATTCATGCCCTATATTGTTTATCATGAATAACATAATAGAGTCATTTCATTATTAACGATAAATGAGAATTAAACACTTGTTATACTCTTCTTTGTCCCTTAATTCACAACGTAAAATTGATTTTCAACTTTCTATGTATTTAACAAATTAACAACTAATTAAAAAGTTTGTTAGTTAATTTTTTACTTTTACCAAATAAACAATCTTAATATTAATTAATTAGTTAATATTACTTTTGCATGAAGAAAGTGATGAGAAGGGTAAAATGGTCAAGTGAGTAAATCAAAGAGTTTGAGTTTGGTCTCCCATAAGAAAATTATAAAAAGAGGACTTGTGTTTTAGGAAAGAGAGCCCCCAACCTCATAAAGAAAGCAAACTTCTCTTATTACCCAATACCCACCCTTCAATTCTTTCTCTAACAAGCAAAGTAAAGAATTCCACCACTCCCCATTTCCTATATCTATCTATCTATATCTATATATATACATACACACACCTTCTTCATCTTCCCTCCTCTTTCTCTCCCTCTCCATCTCTCTTCTCTTTCCCTCTCTAAAAACCCACACACACATATACATACATATAAATATATATACATATATGGATCAACTTTGTTTTAGAAGAGTTTTCATAGTGCAATGTCTTCTGGGAATCATCTTTCTATCTTTATCAGGTTGGTTTACTTTTCATTTTCCATTTCTGGTTCATTATTTAAATTCATGGGTGTTGAATCACTTGGAATCACTTAATTTTTCAACTTCTTTTTATGTTTAATATCTTAATTAGGGTTAGGATTTGTTGAATCACTTGGGATAAACTATGGTCAAGTTGGCAACAATCTCCCACCGCCGGCGAAAGTCCTCGAGCTTTTGAAATCGTTACGAATCACGAAAACCCGAATCTACGACACGAATCCGGACATCTTGAACGCGTTTGCGGGTTCCGGGGTCGAAATAATCGTGACCGTCGAAAACGCTATGCTCGGGACGCTAATGGACCCGCAACAAGCGTTGAATTGGGTGTCCACGCGGATAAAGCCGTATGTTCCGGCGACACGAATCACCGGAATCGCGGTCGGAAATGAGGTGTTCACCGGGGACGATATGACATTGGTGTCCAACTTGGTTCCGGCCATGGTTAGTCTCCAACGGGCATTGACCCAATTAGGGTTACAACAATATATCCAAGTATCGACACCGTCCTCGCTTGCGGTTCTTTCGAACTCGTACCCGCCGTCCGCGGGAACTTTTACGCCCGAGCTCACGACGATAATGACACAACTTTTACAATTTCTTTCGACCACGAAAGCCCCGTTTTGGATCAATGCCTACCCGTATTTCGCTTATAAAGATAGCCCGAGCAAGATCTCGTTGGATTACGCGCTTTTCAACCCGAACACGGGCATGGTTGACCCGCACACGAACATGCATTACGACAACATGTTGTACGCCCAAGTCGACGCGGCCATTTTCGCGATGGCGCGGCTAGGGTTTGGGGGGATCGAGGTTAGGGTTTCGGAGACGGGTTGGCCGTCAAAGGGCGACACGGACGAGGTCGGCGCGACCCCGCAAAATGCCGCGATTTACAATCGGAATTTGCTGCGGAGGCAATTGGGCGGGGAAGGGACGCCGTTGAGGCCGAAAATGCGGCTCGAGATTTACTTGTTTGCGTTGTTTAATGAGGACATGAAGCCCGGCCCGACATCCGAGAGGAACTACGGGCTTTATCAGCCCGATGGAACGATGGCGTATAATGTTGGGTTGTCGACTTTATCGACGAGTACGAACCCGTCGACTTCGACATCGACGTCTGCATCGACATCGACATCTTCGTCTTCGATTTCGCTCACTTCCACGGCTACCAAGGTAATAGTTACTTAAATTTTCATATCAATAATCTTACATGTAATGCATAACTCTAACAAATATTTATAACTTGCATGACAAGTTTATTCAAGAATCATGAAAATAATTTATGCTCTACTCATAATTAATATTGTGAAAATAAAAATGCATATAGTATTTATGTATATTTATCAATAATTAGTTTATATTGTTTTTAACATATTTACGGTTGCTAAATTAACTTTCTTTTAACTTTTTATTTAAGTAACGCACATATATAATATGCAAAGGTGGTAAATAAAATTACATATATACCCTTCTCGTCAAGTTTCAAGTTTATAACTATATTTATGGGTTTTATGAAACCAAACTCAATAAAATAAAAATGTCGTTACCTGTCTATTTAAGTTACTGTTATTCATCAACCACGTCGATAAACAAGATTTATTAGTTCCATTAATTCCAAATTAAATAAATATCATTATCAAAATCATCATGATCTAAAAACAAACATCTAATTAAACACTCGATTTCTCTTAGGCGTAACGTCACAATATCATAATACAAAATTATGAAAAAGAAAACGATTATATAAATCAAGAAAACGATTTGATTGGTAGTCAAATTATCTAAAACACCCTTTTAATCACACCGACTAAAATTAGTATTATTTAAATTAAATAATGATAATTAGTTGGCAATAAAGTAGTATTATTATAATCTTAATTTAAAAATTGTTGTACTGATTTGTACAAAGAAAATGCCACAATTTTTGCTTTAAATCGATCATTATAAATATATTTGTTTACCCGTATTTATTAATTAAAATACCAATGTTTTATTTTTGGGAGATACTTTATAGTTTATACTTTGTGCTTTTTTTTGTGTTATATAGAATCTAGTCTGCATGTGAGCGCGTACTTGTTTTATAATTAAATATTATCAAAAACTTGATACGTTAGCATTTTTCAAATTAAAATATTATCAATACATTCTATAAAGTATTTTTGTTTAATAATTGACCGACATTGATTGGAACAGGTAAAAAGAATGGGTTTAGCGTGTTGGCTCGGTGTTTGCTTGGCGGCTATAGGAACAACGTTGTCATTTTAAGCAGATTTGAAGGCGTACTGCTACATGTACATATACCAGACATCGATAAGCTCAATGCTCTTTCGAGCTTCGAGAATCAAGATCAACCGTACTATTAATTTCGAACATGATTTGACGACGGTCTCCATCATTTTCATACACGCTAATTGTTTTTTTCGCGACGAGCATCCCGTGGAGTCGGAAAAATTAATTAATTGGTAGTTGAGGAAATTAATTGTTACCAATGTATGTATTTATTATTTATTGTAGTTATATTTTTATTTTCTAGTTAACTATATTTAATGAAAGAAATATTAGAAAGATATGGAGGTGTTTATTGTGATTGGGTACAGAGAAAAGTTTTTTGCTTTTTGTACGTGGAATCCATGACTGTTTTCATATAAAATTCCAAAATCACAAAGATTCATGTTGACGAAAAGGTCTTCGTAGTTTTTATTTATTTATTTACAAAAACCGTAGGTTTTCAGATCAACTTAAGCATATGAACTAATCGATTAGATGACCATTGATAACTTGGAGTCATCACAGGTAAACTCTTAGCTATGACTACGACGCCTTTTAAGAAACTTACCGATAACCAATTTTGAAGGTTAAAAGTTTTACCTAATATGTGTTTGATAAATTCCCTTAATTCAAAAAACCTTTATCTTGTTTCCTTAAATCGCAAGGAAATGGAAGAAAAGGAAAAGAACGGAAAGACTATGAGTTTACATTTTGAAGTTTCAGATCAACTTCAAAAGCCTCTAAGATTTCATTCAAAGATCCGATTTGATCTTCTTCAGAAGCTTCTGGTTCCATCTTTTGACCCATTTTGATCTTGGAAAACTTAAATTGCGAACCAGGTTTTTGCAATTAAACCGGGGGCCAAAGGCGAGTGCGTTACATGTATCATGGGGTGTCCACATTCAGTATCAATAATAAAGGTAAACGTTAATTCACTATTAATTATTGATGAATTGTACAATATTAATAATGAATAATACACAAAAGAAATGAGTAATGAAAGATTCATGATGAATAATACATAAATGACCCGTAAAAGTCTGGACATGTGGCACACTCTTTGTCCTAATGTTCACAATTGTAACTCAGCATGTTTGATCTTATGATCTTATCTACATGGTGCAGTTATGTTGAAACCGTATAACTAACCCATATAATAAGTTGACGATCTCTTATATAAATATCTGAAACATTGAATTCAATTTGGGTGTACACAAAAACCTCCTATAGTCATTAAGTTTACATATAGCATGACCTTTTTACAACCATAAATCGCTGAGGTTGTTCTTGCTTTAACCTTTACTACTATAAATTTATATATAGTATAGGGTACAAAAGTGTATAAGAGATAATGTTGTATAATAGAAAGAAAAAGAAAAGCAAAAAGGGTGGGCATTAGGTTATTTTTAACATACACGTAAAACCGTTATCTGATCTTTGACTGATTAAAATTTACAGAGTTTGAGCTTACTGTAACTTGTTTCAAAACAAAACAAAACAAAAAATTCTTATGGAAAACGAACACATTTTGTAACAAAAACTCGATAAATTGATGAAATAAATTAACGAAGTAAAACCTGAAACATGTCCGTTTATAAAATGATAGGAAAAAAAGTTGTATTTTTGAAAGCTTTATTCCCTCCCACGCATATAACCGTCAGCATTCATCATTCACTGCCATCCTTTTCTTAAAGGCACCTTTTGAGGTTTCAAATGCATGTTTTTTTTGTCATCAAGAATCCATCTTTATCGGATCAAAATATATACTTGATATTCAGTACAGTAAAATCTACAGAAGTAGAATCAGTCTAGTGGTCTGTAACATCCTTGAGAGGGACAGTGGATGGCGTCCTTGTCTACTCGGGTTCGATTAATGGGGTGAGAATGTGGCGATACCGTATGGATCCCAGATATCTCGTCGACTTCGTGTAGCTAAAAAAAAACTACAAATATATAGCATTTATTAAAAATCATAAAAAATATATATGTTATGTACAACAACAAAAAGTAGAAAAAATTGGTTTTAATTATTTCACAACTTGAATCAAGTTTGCTTTTAATACTTTTTCATGTTATAGAATGTAAAGTTACGGCTTAAATATCTGGATAGTGTAGGCTTAATTGGAGGTGACTTTAAGAAGAAGAAAAAAATATCGTCTCAAAAACGTTTGTTACTTTTTGTCGATTAATGAATATATAATATTAAATAAAGAATATGCATATAAATGAAATAAAATAATACTAAATAAAAATATATATATATATATATATATATAGGGTTAGGTTCAACGAAAAATCTCAAATAAACCGAAAACCTATGACACCCTCGTAGCCATGCATAGGTGTATAATGCACTTGTGCATACAAACCCAAAAAGAAATCAACTTATCCTCATGTACAAGTGTACATGCTCCGGAAGTCCGGATGGAGAGATATGAGAGTGTTTTTTGGCTTTCCCCCTTTTTTTTGAGGTTTTCTGTATGTTAGAATATGTGGAACCCTTAGATTAATCTCCAAAAGAGCCCTTGAGGAGAGAAGGGGGTTCCAACATATATAGTGAAGATTTGGTCCAAGTCTAGCCGATGTGGGGCAACATATATAGTGAAGATTTGGTCCAAGTCTAGCCGATGTGGGACTCTAACACGCCCCCCCAACAGAGGCTAGATAGAGAGCCTAGAAGGGTCACGAGAGGACCAGGAGAGGTGGGACTCTAACACGCCCCCTCCAACAGAGGCTAGATAGAGAGCCTAGAAGGGTCACGAGAAGACCAGGAGAGAGGGTCAAGAGAGTACCGGCATGTGAGTCCGTAGAGTGGTAGACCTTGGCTCTGATACCATATTAGAATATGTGGAACCCTTAGATTAATCTCCAAAAGAGCTCTTGAGGAGAGAATGGGGGTTCCAACATATATAGTGAAGATTTGGTCCAAGTTTAATCGATGTGGGACTCTAACACTGTAAACCTCTCTCCCTACCTCCCACATATATAGAGAGAATTTATAATATGAGATAACATTTAAAACTAGCATATGATATGTTGTTTTACTGTATTTGTTTCACCTACCGCTTAAATTTATTATATTATTAATATATTTGTTTTACATACAATATGTTTATTTCATATATATTAATTTCAAAAAATGAACATTTTTATGTATTCATAAAACGAAAAAATTACATTATAAATTAAATACGTATGAAACAAACATGTTATGAAATAAATTTATATTAAATTTTAGATTTTAAAATTATACAGGATTCTCAAAATATTTGAAATTAAACATTAAAATATTTGAAATTCTAATGGTGGGGGAGTTTGAGAACATCAACATCAAGCAAGAATTTACAGAAACGCTTTTATTCACAGCAATTCGAATGAGAAATCTAACTTTTTAAGAAAACGTAAAGACGAATCTCAACTATTCATCCGGTCAATAAAGGCGGTTTTGATCAGTCCCTCCTTTTAATAATCTTTACCCTCCCATGAATCGCGTCAATCCTCCGTAATCACGTCCACAGTAACCAAAGATGTATGGCTAAGATTCGTCCTCAAGTTTTCTTAAATTGATATGGTTCTCGTATAAACCTTTCATATATATATGCCAAGGTCATTATGCAACCCGATAAAATGTTAACTATATATATATATATATAAGAAAAAGTGATTCATCTGTAAATGGGTCAACTTGTATTCAAAGCAATTCGATAAATATATATAAAGAGAAGTGATTCCATCTGTAAATGGGCCAACTTGACTTCTCGATCTATAACTTTTTATGTTTTAATTTATCCTTATGCTAAACAATTTATGTTTTTTTTAAAGTATTTATCTATTATTTTAAAATGTTAGTATGGATTAACTTTCAGGAAACTCTTTATATGTTGTTTCAATTCAATATAAGTCATTTTCCTTTTCTTAATTCAAACATTCAAAGTTGTTTATTTGTTGTTTCAGCTAGTGATAAGACAATAATGAATTTTTAATAAGCAGTCCCAAACACCCCTAAGTATTGAATGAGAATCACAAAAATTCGAGAAATGTAAAAAGTGTTCATCATATGTCGATATGAGACAATATATACAAAGGTGGAGTGCAAAACTTTTACAATAGAAGTAATCATATTGTGAAAACTGAAAGTCTAAAACGACATTGTGTGTGTGTGTGTGTGTTTGATATGTCCTTATATAGAGAAAGGTTCAAACAAGAACAAAATCAATTTGCAAGAACAGAGGGACAATTCTGGATCACATGTGATGTGGGTCCCACATAATAAAAAATCATAAATGATTCAGGTGGGTCCCACCACTAAATCATATATGATTTTTTATTATGTGGGACCCACATGGGCCCATATCAATGTGTGGCTCAAAATGGGTTCCTTTGTTCTTGCAAATACCCTTGTTCTTGTATGAACCTACCTCTCCTTATATATACTCACATACATATATGGATATGTTCAAACACAATTGAATATCCCCAATTTACGAGGATGTGAGAAAGTCATGACACATCGTAAAAATATAACAATTGTAATAATATCAAATTAAGGAGAATAAAATGTTTGCTATATTGGTAGAATTCATTTGGCACAATTTGTTTGATTATTTTCAATTTAAAACATAAGGGAATATTTTAACATATAGTTGTAAGTATCTTTTCAATTACATTCGTTGCATCAACCATTTTACCATATAATTGAAATTATTCTTACGCTTTCACAAGTTAGAAGCATTCTCATTTAAACAAAGTCGACTTTACCCAGATAAAGGCAGGTCCAGGTTTCAATCTTAGGCCTTCTAATAACGTTAGCCATTGAGTAAGCCAAAAAACATTTCTTCACATTAATATATTTCAGTATTTGGAGGTGGTTTCTGTATAAAACAAATTAAAATTATCGATAATAAACTTTTTGCCTAGATAAAAAAATGAACCTATGGGAAGCTTTTGGGCCGTTTGGTTACTTTGTATGACATATAACAACATGCCATTGCCGTTAATAGACCAAAAGAGGACCCCATCACCATGTGCACACATGCATGCACTTCCACATACTATCAATTTAAATTTGTGTAAATTATTTGTTACTTTCTAAAAAGATGTATGATTCTAAAACATCATTAATTAAATCAAAAAGTCTTATTGGGATTTTCTAAAGGGAATCAAGAAATATACGTGATTAAGGTTTGTAATTGTTAATGTATTATGTATTGTGTATTATGTATGCTCTATGTGTGTTGATGGAAATAAGTCAATAACGAGTTTGAGATTTGAAGTAATTAAGTGTATACTGATAGAAAATCTTAAAAGTTTTTTTGTGTTTGATGTAAAATTATAGTGAAAAGATAGAAAGGGTATGGAAATATCATAAAAGTTGAAGAGATATTTGGTCAAAAGAGATGAAATGTTTACGAAACCTGATTTGATAGGTCGGTTGAACCTTTATTTTGGAAAATTAGAAAACCTGACGTGTGATTGATGCTTTCATATGGGTATTACAAAGGACATAACAAAGCTCTTGAACGTTTAAGAAATCTTTGATGACACGAATCTTATTTCATATTTCTATTTACTGAAATCAATTGGTTACAATTCAACTTATAGATAAACCAAAAATTGTAACATGCGTTGCTATCTTATCGATGTTTAAGTTGCACATACTATTTTGTTTGAAAAGCTATAAATTTATTGAGATACACACAGGTTGGATGTTCTAGGATAAAATTGCAAAGAATGTCAAACGGAGTTAAAAATATAAATTAGTACACTTGTAATAATTTTGAATTATTAAGGGCTAAAATATAATTTCACAAATTTATGGATCGCCTAAGACCAAAATGCAACCATTTTGTCAAATCAAGGACTAAATTGTTACATTTTGAAACTATGCAGCCAAATCAACCGTTACTAATTTTGAAAATAACTCTTATATCAATACCGATAACCATATTCAAAGAGTGTATGTGATAGCCCCTATAAGTATAAGAGGTTGTTTGTTTTTTAAAAAGTACCTCTTAAAACCATCCACCTCTGATTTTTTTAGATGTGAAATTAGATTTCAAACTTTAAAAAAAACAAATGCCACCTAACTGTTACTGACCTTTAGCCAAAATTTTACTATTTGATAAAACAAGTTCCTTTTGTTTTGGTTAAGCTCTCCTTTAGTCACTCCATTATGATTAAATACCTTTGAAACCCTAACTAAACTTTCTTTTAAATTTAAACTTTAGAATTTGACAAATCTGGTTTCTCTTTATACTTTTTAATACTATATAATATATCAACCCTAAGGGACTATTTGTGGCAACTTTCAAACTTAATCTCTAACTAAATAGTTAAATTTGACTACTATTTTTTACTCTAGGGGTATTTTAGTTATATAAAATGTTCCATATTTGATACCAAAATATTTCTAGATGATATTATTTCTCATTTCGAAAATAAGGTTAGTATACAAACTTTTAAAAAAGACATCTTGGGGCCTTATAAACCATTCTACATGCTTAAAGTGCACCATCAACTTATAGTGTCGAATTATGTCTTGAAAAGCATGTTCAGGATACAAAATTAAAAATCAAACCACCAAATATTTGAGTATGCATATTTTTCCTCTACTCAAAAGTTGATGGTCAAAATACACATCGATCAAACCACCAAATATGCATACTCAAAAGTTGGAAATAGGTCTACGAAGAATATGAGTATGCATATTTTTCCTCTACTCAAAAGGGTAGACAAATTTCTACGCTCGCCTAGACCTAAGTTGTCGGTTTGACGTGGGTTTTTCCCGATCAAGCATTTAGTCCAAAGGCCTTATTTCTCGAAACTGAAGAAATGGGGAGACGTCTCAGATAATGAGACAGATTTTAATCAATTAGGAAGAATCGGGTCTTTATGAACCTAATCTTAACTAAAAAAATTAAACTAGAGAAGAACATTATATATAATTAAAAATAGATAACAGACAAAATAATTTGGCAAAAGAAACGACAAAAACATTATCGATAATGTTCAATACTTGTGTATATGACCTTCTTCTTGACCTAATTTTATGCTTTCTGATCGATGTGTATTTTGACCATCAAGAACTAATATTTGTAAGCCGACGTTTAGGCAAGTTGGGAAAGTTAAAGTTCAACATGGATTTGTTCTTAAACAGGGTTGGTGTGCGTCACGTTTCTAAGCAAAAAATGTTATAAAACTTTTAAGATAAGATAACTAACGACAAAGATGAGAAGCACAAATGGTTATTAGTAATAAGCAAAAAGCTAAAGTTTTCTTAATTTTGACATTTGAAAAAGGTAGTTGCATCTCCATAATAGCATCTACTTTTGAATATACCATTTGTTGATTAAATAAATAAATAAATAAAACTTATTGAACAACTAATATATATAACAGTAAATTAGTATTTATATCGATAAATGTTTACTCGGTAAGCATTTAGTAAACAACTATTAAATATGTAAATGAGCTTATGAAGTATAATGCTATGTAGAAGATCATATTTAAACTCAAACAAAAGGTCGAATACGAAATCGCAATTTTCATACAATCATACTACATGCGCTATAACAAATTGTCTATATGAAGCAAAAAAAAAATCTAAGCATATTAGTAGACCATTTATGAGACTTAGCTTATAAGATAAAAATAAAGCATCTTATTTAAAGTTGATATAATAAGTTTATAAAGTATTTTTGGGTGTCATAAAAAAATTCTTTAGGACATTTTTGTAGAAAAAATGTCGTATTAACTATTTAATTTGAAAATGACACTTCTTAAAGTGTTCTATAAAATATTAAAGTGTTCTATAAAATAGCTAATGTAACACTTTATATTAAAAGTGTACTAAAAACTTGTTAGGACACCCAAAAGTGTCATATAAGCTTATTATAAGTCTTTGTATATGACGCTTTATTTTTTGTTCCTATAAATTTAAATTTTATAAAGTAGTCTATTAATACACTTAGATATTGTCGACATCTTGTAAATCCCATTTTATTGTAACGATATAAATGAACTACTTTATCAGAATACTTGTTTCTTGTTCCAATAAAAACCAAATCATCGTTTTGATTTGTTTCCTCATACCCCTTAATCCTTATATAGAGATATATATGAGTATAGAGATAAGGAATGATGCAATATATCAAGTCTTAGGATAATATGAGGCCAAGTTGT
>CM058041.1:102344533-102392132 GCA_030169165.1 Centaurea solstitialis
TCGTGACCGGATATACAGCAACAATGGATCAAATATCGATGTCGATTTTGCTAAAATGCGCAGACTTGGCTGCCCGAAGAACGGTGGAGATGCAAATCAAGGACAGCTAGATTGGCAGACACCCCGAACGTTCGACAACATCTACTACAAGAATTTGATTCAGAAGAAGGGTCTTCTCGAATCAGATCAGGTGCTTTTCAGTGCCGGTGGATTCACGGCCGGCATTGTTTATGAATATAGCAACAATGCTTCCAAGTTTAATGCTGATTTTGCAGCAGCCATGGTGAAGATGGGTGATCTCAAGCCATTAGTGGGTGACAAAGGTGTAATACGAAAAGTTTGTAGTCAGCTACCTCGATAAATTATATATATAGTTAAATGTTTCTTTGAAATGTTCATTTGCAAGTGTTATTAACAAAGTTTGATCCTTTTCTGATTTCTGATTTCTATGATATTAAACCTAGCTGAAAAAATTTATTTAGAAATAAGATCAAATATTCCCAAATTAATTGGGATTGCTTAGGGATTAAAGATGAAAATTAAAAGCAGATTTACCATTTCTAATTCAATTCTGGAAACTTTTGTTACAACAGTGATGTAATGAAATGGTAATTAGGCCAAACTTCCGAAGTGAAATTTTATAAAATTGATATTCCTCCTACATACGTATATAGACTTGGGTTCACGTGAGACCAACATGGTTTCGTGAGACCAATTTTTTACGCTTGAAACTTCATAGCAAAATGCTATGAAAGTAACCTTCATAGTGTTTTTGCTGTGAAGATTCGCATTTTTTTTTACCTTTACATCATTTTACAATGAAGTTTCAAGTGTGAAAACTTGGTCTCACGAGAAAACATGTTGGTCTGACATGAACCTAACCCTACATGTATATATGAGACGATTTATTTTCATGACACCTTGAGGTCACAAAATATCACTGAAATTTTCCAACAAAGCATTATATATGAAAACAACACGGTCTAAAAGATCATTTTGATTCCATTAGTAACGTAGTAACGTAAAGGAGATACTAAATTTGGACGCATCTAGTGTTAGGCGAACAATTGAGAGCCGTGTGTACGTATATATTTAGCAAACAAACACACTATAAATCTATATATGCTATGTTAATTTTTTTTATCCATCCATCTTAAACTACCTTAATGGCTTACAGAAATATCTTCTTCTTCTTCTTCTACTTGTTCATCCTTGTCTTAGTTACCAACAATTATACACCCTGCAAAGCACAGTTATCTCCTACATTCTACAACGTAAAATGTCCTAATGTGTTGCAAATAATCAAGAATTCCACTCGCACAGCAATATCGAGCAATCCACGCATGGCAGCTGGCCTCCTGCGGCTCCACTTCCACGACTGCTTCGTGCAGGGATGCGATGCATCCATCTTCCTAAAAGACGATCCTTTCAAAGGGATCATAAGCGAAAGAACCGCGTTGCCTAATATTTTTTCTGTAGTAGGGTTTGATGTCATAGAAGCTGCAAAGTCCAAGGTTGAGAAAGAGTGCCCAGGTGTCGTTTCTTGTGCCGACATACTCATGGTGGCTGTTCGTGATGCGGTGGAGATGGTGGGTGGTCCGTCGTGGTCCGTCAAGCTCGGAAGAAGAGATTCAACCACCGCTAACCGTCGTTTAGCAGAAAAAATTCTTCCTGCTGCTAAAGCTCCCCTTGATTCGATTATTAAGGTCTTCAACGATAGCGGACTTAGCGTCAGAGACTTGGTTGCGTTATCAGGTACGTATTTGTATGTATGTATATATATACATACGGAGGAAAGTTCAAATGGGAACTCATCTTTCATTGTGAGCGTGAGGACCAACAACATCGCACCACGTGGCAATATTCAGTCTGAATATTCATGCTTTATTCAGATTGAATACAAGCTTTATTTAGTCTGAATAAAGTTTTATTCAGTCTGAATAAAACGTGAATATTCAAATTAAATATTACCACGTGGCGCGATACAAGTGGTCCTCACGTTCACAATGAAAGATGAGTTTACATTTGAACCTGACCCCCGTACATATATATAAGGGATTTTCAATTGTGAACCAATATATTTGGGTAAACTTGTGAACCATATCCTAGCCATCCAAATCTTTTCTTGATGGTCAAGATTAATCATGGAAGTTTCCTAAAATCATGGCCGGTTAATAAGATTCATCATGAAACTAATCTTGACCATACATCTTGAATTTGAACGGCTGAGATATGGTTCATAAGTTATATATATATATATATAGAGGAAAGTTCAAATGTGAACCACTTTTTGGTTGTGAACGTGAGGACAGCCAAGAGCGCGACACGTGGCGGCTTTGAGTGTGGTCCCCCCATTTAATTCAATGCCCTCCCATGAATCGCGCCTAGTCATCCGCCGTGGACATGACGTGGCGCCTAGTCATCCGCCACGTGTCGCGCTCTCAGCTGTCCTCACGTTCACAACCAAAAAGTGGTTCACATTTGAACCTGCCCCTATATAAGGGTGGGTTCAAATGTGAACCACTTTTTGGTTGTGAACGTGAGGACAACCGAGAACGCGACACGTGGCGGATGACTAGGCGCCACGTCAGATCTACGGCGGATGACTAGGCGCGATTCATGGGAGGGCATTGAATTAAAGAGGGGGACCACACTCAAAGTCGTCACGTGTCGCGCTCTCGGTTGTCCTCATGTTCACAACCAAAAAGTGGTTCACATTTGAACTTTTTTCTATACATATATATATATATATATTCGAGATTTTATGTTTATTGATATCATGTGATTTGATATAGGAGCTCATACTATTGGACAAGTTCAATGCTTCTTGTTTCGTGACCGGATATACAACGATAAATCAGATATCGATCCTGGTTTTGCTAAAACCCGCAGACGTGACTGCCCAATAACCCATGGACATACAAGGCGAGCACCGCTAGATTTGGTGACACCCCAGTTGTTTGACAACAACTACTTCAAGAATTTGATTCAGAGGAAGGGTCTTCTTGAATCAGATCAAGTGCTTTTCAGTGCTGGTGGATCGACAGCCAGCATTGTTTCTGAATATAGCAGCATTCCTTCCAAGTTTATGTCGGACTTTGCAGCAGCCATGGTGAAGCTGTCGGATCTCGGGACATTAGTGGGTGAAAAAGGTGTAATACGGAGGGTTTGTAGCCAGCTGCCTTGATAACTTATATATATATATATAGTTATTTGTTTCTTTGAAATGTTCATTTGTAATCAAATAATTCAGATCATTCCTGTAACAAACAAGTACGAATTTTACTGATTGAATTATATGCCGATAAATCATAAGATCAGACCATAAAAATTCTCAGGATTTTGCAAACCAAAAGCAAACCCGTCAATCCAATTTGTTGATGTGGTTCGATCCAACGGTTTCACAAAGAATGAAGAGTGGGCTGAAAATACAAGTTTACTACATATAAATAGGGATTACTTCTTCAAAATGTATCTAACTATCCCCAATATACTATTGTGTGTATCAACCTAAAAAAATTCCTTTTGTATATATCAAATTTTATTTTTCAGTCTATTATGTGTATTTTTGATACACACAATAGTATATTGTAGGATAGTTGGATACATATAATAGACTAAAAAATACACATAATAGACTAAAAAATAAAGTTCGATATATACAAAAGAAATTTTTTTAGGTTGATACACACAATAGTTGGGGATAGTTGGATACATTTTGAAGAAGTAATCCCATATAAATATCAAGAAAACTCTATACTCAATGCTATACTAGTTATTCTGATTCTTCGAAAAAGTCAAACTTAATTCTAAACGCGCTATAAATCTTGGAATATTGCAAACACCCTAACTTCAGCAGAGCATTATTGGTTGTTTTTGTGCCTTTTTATCGCTTTCGCTTCTTTGCTGCTTTTCTCATGCGTGCCCTCCTTGCACTGAATCACAATTCTCATTCACCACAAATGTTCACTAAATTCAATTCAATCGCCTAAATTTTTATCTATAATTTGTTTATTTATTGACATTGAAATGCAATACCCACCACGAGATCAAAACAACTTCCCAGATAGAAGCAAGCAAGCAGATCAATTTATGTGGAAATCATGACCTCCGTTTCAGGCAAGAATATATGCAACGAGTTCTGCAATTTTACTGACCTGCGTTTCTCCTCCATCATGATGTCATCAAACCCAGCCTCCATGTCGCTATCGTCATCATCATTAACACCACGATATCTGCTCGGATTATATCTGCAAAATAAGTCAGCAAAACACAATATCTCATGGCTGACTTTCTAGATGAACTTTAAATACAAGAAATAGTAGGATAAAAATAGCTAATCATTACTACCTAAACATGCTTCTAATCATACTAATGGCTCTATCATCATCTTCTTCATCGTCTGAATATGACCTCACTGGTCTTTTCTTTGGACGTTCCTTTTGCTATGCACTAGGTGGAAGTTTTGCTGGTTGTCGCTTTAACTGTCATATTTACAACCAAATCATAAGACATTTCGCACGGTACACTCTTCCACTATTTATAAACAAGTACAAAAAGAAACCACAAAGGAATCGACTCTATTCCACAAAAGAGAAGTACCTGGGGCTTCTTAGCTATGATGTTTCCCTTTCTAGATTCTCGATCATCCCATTTCTGTGCCGTGGGTTTTTTATGAACAGATGGTGCCGGCTTATTAGAGTGAAGTGGCTTATGCAAACTAGGCATGAGACTTTTAGCAACCGATGCAGAAATCACCTTTTCTATCCTAGCCTTTAACGGTAATGTTTTTGGTGCTGAAGGCCGAGTAGGACCACCACCATCATTTCTACTAAGTTGTTTCCTAGGCTCCGGTGGTGATGTAGAATTCATTGGCAGCAGTGCTGGGTTTTTGACCTAATGGACCTGCTTTGACTCGTATCTGGCTAACTTTAGGCGGCAATTTCCTATCCTCACCCCCATTGATGACTTTTATACCGTTATTGATAATTGGTTTTCTTTGGGATGGATGCATCTCTTCAGCATAAAAACAGCTCTGTATAATTATTCAAATACAACTGACTTCTCCATGATGAAATATTATCAACCGAGGTATGATAGGTTTAGAAGGGGACTAGCTTTTAGGAGGATTCTTTGTAGGAGCTGGAAGATCAGCATCTTCCGATAATAAAAACGAGTAATCTCTAGTATCCTTAAGCATCTGGACTTTTGCTTTGGGCTTTGCCTAAAAATAAGAAAGGATAATTCAAAAAATCTTAGTGATAAGAAAAAGAATGGGACTAAACAGATAATACCAAATCTTTACCAAATTTATAACTTCTCGATGCTGCTCAAGTTTCTGGGGCTTGGATGCCACTATAGTAGAAGTGCCCCCCTTGTTTTGCTGTAGAAGCCAGTTGAAAATATAGAATCATTTTGAAGTGGATATGTATTCGATACCATTCCCCTATGGTAACAAAATATGCATCATTATAGCATCTTATTTGTACAAATAAATGATTCACATGTGAATGTGGTGATAATGGAACCACTGAACCTCAATATTCAAAACATTCAATTCGACCCCTTAAATATCTAAACCTGTAATTTCCAACTAGAGCCAATAGTAATTCAAAAGAAAAATGACACTCCAACAATGCACTTGTATTTTCCAACCAGAATGAATACAATACTAATGCACATTTCATGATTAAAATAATATGGAAAAGGAAAGAGAAGAATTTGAACACATACAACATTTTTAAGCTTTTGAAACCCTTGCCGCCAAATGTGGATTCTCTAGAAGTGACTTGCTTTCTTAAATTACTCTTTGAGCAATAACAGGTTGTGAAGGCCCGAAGAAGGATACAAAGCTGCAATACATAACATTTGAATGTCAAAGCGAGTATAAAATATCGTTATTCACGTTTACAAAAAAGTTGAGCAACTTCTTGTCCTCCATCTAATTGATTGAAAATCCTCAGTGACCAACTTCTTATTCTTGTATTTGATCAGATTTTTCTATCCTCGTCTATTGGCACATGTACCTATATACATAAATGGATTTTCCTCCATAACTACATCATAAGAAACAAATCCTATCTTCAAGTGTTCAGATTTCACTCGCCATTTAAAATAAACACTCTGAGAATGGGAAGGTGTTCTCCATCAGAAAGAAGTGAGGTAAACTTAACATAGACAGACAACAGCTTAAGAAAAATTAAAAAAATTTAAGACATTGTTGATGAAGGTCAATACAGTAAACTCTAGCCCACTGATTTTAATTTTATACTACTGAAATCACAAACAAATGGCACATCATTTATGAAATAAATCACAAAAAGACTAGCATAAAATGAAACTTTCAATATGCCAAAAGGCGATAAATAATGTAAATGTTGTCTAGAAAGTAAAACCAAGAAAGAAGAATGTTACTCACTTATCATAGGGCATTTTTATTCTTTTCTCCATTGAATTTGGGAGCCCAGAAGTTAATTCCTTCTTCATCTTCTTTCTAAAAGATTCCTTTAACTTTTGCCTCAGGTGAAGGTATTCCAACTCTTCCTGTGTAGGCGGGCGATCGCGAACCTCTTCCTCTTCACCAACATCCTCTTCTTGGTATTCACCTTCATCCTCGTACTCTTCGTATTCCCACAACAGTGTAATCAACAATCAATAAAGACCAAAAAAAAATATGAAAAAACGAAGATTAGCTCTCAAAAGTTGCTTACTTCCAAATCATATCTTCCCATTGTGTTTGTTGATTTCTTAACTTGAAAATTATCCTACCAAAACACTAAACCTGTGACATTGATTAGCAATGCATTGAGGCACAAAAATTCCTAAAAGCACCAATAACAACATTGATCACATAACGAGAAACATGTATAATAAACACAGCCAAATTTGAAATACTTTTCACATACAGGTATCCATAGAATGATGAAAAATAGTTAATAGTGAGTGAATTAACGGATGAACTTGAGACCTCAAATTAGGGCTATAAAGCCAAACTTAGTCGAGAAGACAATTGAACAGATTGCGCTACGTATATCACCGTCAAGATCGCAATGTTAGATATCTAAGAAGAAAATCATGATCAAAATTGAAGTAAACAAGAGTGAATTAAGATTGCAAAACGAAGACGTTTTTTAAAACTTGTTATGAATTTCACGTTGCAGGTGCTGAAATCATGATTAATAAGTCATCGAATCATCAAATATTTCAAAGAAAATAGCATAATTCTGTATGGAAAGAAGAAATACCAAAAAAGAGAGTTCAATTGAAAGAATGAACTCAGAAGAACCCTAGAAATTCTGAAATTTGATACTTCCAAATCGAATTCGTTTACTTGATTGATCGAATCAACTAAGAAAATGAAAACCACGGAGCATCGATCACACAACGATTTTGAAGACGGTGATGGTGGAAGATCGGTGAAGTCTCCGGTGATCGATGACAGCCTCACGGCCCTCTTTTCTTCGGTGGTTTGATTCTTCTTCTTCCATCATCATTAATTTGGGTTTAAAATAACCCGCAAAGGTAACGTTCATCTTTGGTTGATTTTCAAAATATACCCTTGATCATTTTTTCTAATTGCAATTCCACCTCAAACTTTTGTTATGTAAAGAAGAATTACACCGAAATGTTGATTTCTTAATGTGCGAGTAGACTAAAAAAGTTGGAATACTTTCAACAATTTATTATAATTTTTTTAAGATATATTACTAAAAGTTAAAATTTGGAGAATATTTACTTTTTAAAGCTTTTTTCTTTGGAAAACATAGCGACATCGACCCAACGAACTACCAGGGGCGGAACACAAGCCTTCTGGCCTCGGGGGCCGAAACTAATCTCTTTATATATCAAGTCTAATTTGCTTTGATGTAGAGTAATAATATATATGTATTTTTTTTTAACACAAAAGATACATTATCCAAAGTATAACATATTGAAACTCTAAAACAAGACAAAAAGTTATAAAATCTACAAAAATTCTTCATCAAAACGGAACTCGTTTGGTTCTCAAATATAAGAAAATGTTGGTTAAAGTGGTCCATGATTCAATCTTGATTGACGTATCAATTGTCTTTTAAAAATAACAATTAACAAGATCTTTCAATAACTAAAATCTTGTAAACTTCAGTAATTACTAAAAATTTTACCCTCTATTTTCAATTCAACCACTAAAAACTATTAAAAAATGATTTGGACTTTTGATCACTTTTAATCTCAAACTCACCCATAAACTACGCTCGATCGAGTGCATCTGTTCTTGGTGCATTAAATCATGGCTAACATTTTGATATTTAAATACAGATTTCACCATTGATGACCTCTATCTTTTTAGTGTTATTGCAATCGATTGAGGTATCTTTTTAATATTTATAGTGTAGATTAGAGAAGCCTTAATATAATAACAAACAATATTTACTTTTAACGAACCATAAGTAATAGCCTAAAAAAAGTATTAATTAAAGTTATTAGTTTGATGCATTGGATAATTTTGTAAATCTGAGGGGCCTAAATAAACATTTAAGTAAGGGTTTATTTCATAGAATAGTAACCAAGTTTCAATTTTGTTCTCCTAAAGTCACTCAAACTTTTTTTGCTTAACAAAAACCACCCAACTTTCATTTTTGTTTCAATCCTATGTAATTTACCTGTTCTAGCAGGTTACCAGGTAAATTTAATTGTTTATTTAGTTAATCTTTATTTAATTCAATTCCTAATTAAAATAATCTTTTATTAATCTTTTTTATTTAATTAATCTTTATGTTTAATATTTATTTAATCTTTTTATTTATTAATCTTTATGTTTAATTTTTCATTAACTAATTTGTATGTAATTTACCAGCTTATTTATGAACTCTTGATCTAGATATATCAGCTTATTTTGCACATGGAATCACCTTTGCTATTTTCCTCTTGTTGGCTTGTTACACGCTGGGTTGGATGTAGAGTTAAACAAAAACCCTTAAAAAGAGTTAAACAGAAAACCCAAAATTAAAAAGAGAACTTGCTGTTTTCCTCTCGTTGAGTTTATTTTCTATCTTTCTTTTTTTGTGTTTTTATAGGGTTACACAAAAACTCATAAAAAGAAAACTTGTTGCTTTCCTCTCGTTGAGCTTTCTCTTTCTTTTTTTGTGTTTTTTTTAGGGTTAAACAAAAACCCATAAAAAGAGACTCGTTTCTTAAAACCCAAAATCAATAGGGAAAAAATGATGATTTAGTTGATGAATAAAATTATACGATAGGAAAAAAAAGGTTTTGAGCAATTCAATCACAATATTGTGATGGGTTTATACGAGTGAAACATTAATTATTTTAATTAGGATTGAATTAAATAAAAATTAATTAAATAAAAAAAATCAAGTTTACCTGTTAACTTCCTAGGAATTGAATTAAATAAAGATTAACTAAATATAGATTAATAAAGATTATTTTAATTAGATATTATTTTAAATAAAGATTAGTTAAATAAAAAAATTAATAAAGATTATTTCAATTAGGGATTAATTTAAATAAAGATTAATTAAATTAAAAAGTCAAATTTACCTGGTAACCTGTTAGAACAGGTAAATTACATAGGATTGGAACAAAAATGAAAGTTGGGTGGTTTTTGTTAAGTAAAAAAAGTTTGAGTGACTTTAGAAGAACAAAATTGAAACTTGGTTACTATTCTATGAAATAAACCCTTTAAGTAAATTATCCCTATGTCTAAATTTACTATAAGCAAGAAGTAGAAAAGGCACAGGGGCCATGGCCCCCCATAGCCATCAGGGGCGGCCCTGGGGTGTGCGGGCGGTGCCGCCGCACAGGGCCTCCGTTTTCGGAGGGCCTCCAATATTTTCATACATTATATATATACTATATATATTAATCGTTTCAAGAAAAAAGCAAAATTTCTTCTGGCCTAATGGCAAGGCGTGTGACCCTCCTGCCTGGAGACCCAAGTTCGATTCTTGGGCAACACATTTTTTTAGTAAACTAATTATTATTATATCTATAGGTTTCTACTTTCCTTTATCATTAATTTAAAATTAAAATTTCAAGATTTGGCATCCTATCCCGCCTATTTTTTTGAATTAAATTAAAGTCATATTATTACTCATTTTTATATTTACTAGAAATTTACCCGCGCACGTTGCCGCGCGAAATATGTATCAATTACCCGATCATAATAAATCGTATATAAACTATTGAAATTAATATATAATATTCAAGGTTAAGTGGTCAAAAATTGAAAAAGTTTTGATCGATAGTGTATCTTCAAACTCATAACATTTGAGTTCATTTTGAAGATTTTGACTTAACCGATTATAATGATATAAATTGTTAAAAAAAATATTTCTAGAATTCTTGAAATATTTGTTACAAATATTTGACGAGTAAAAGTAAAATCCTTGAAATTTCAATAATTCTTGAAATTAACTTTAATAATCTCTTTATATGATAGTATATAGATATAGATATAGATAGTTTAGATTAACAATAACCGAATAAGCTTTTTATAAAATAGTATAGATATAGTCATAAATTATAGACAATGGTGTAAAATGGAAAATGAGAATTTAAAAAAATATAAAAAATAAACTAATTTATATGTATTCTTGATATTTAATGATACGTTTAAATAAAAAAAACTTTCAATATTAAACACATTTTGATAATATTGTCATGACGATTATAATGGTATAACTGGTTGGAAAGAAAAAGATTTTTTTTAATACGTTTTAGTTCGTATATCTTATTTATATTAATATGATAAATGTGTAAAGTAAAAATAAAAAAATAAAAGTATGAAAATAATTTAATTAACTAATTATAAGGGCGTAGAGTGTAAATTATAAATTTAATATATGGAGTAAACTCTAACTTTGGTCCCTGTGGTTTATTGAAATCTTTGAAAGTGGGACCTATGGTTTGATAACTCTAGAAATCGTCCTCATGGTTTATGTTTTGCTTTAAAAATGGTCCTCCATCATTAATTTCGTTAATTTTTTCTATTGATGGTAGGGGTATATTTGTCCAAGACTTTCCTTAATTTTTTTAAGAGATTAAATAATATAATATAGTATAAACTAATTAATTGTGTAAGTTATATGTTTTATAGTTTGATATTTTGAAAAATATTCATTTTAGTTATTATGTAGCGGTTTTATTTCACTATAGTGATTCTCGTTACCTTATTATTGTATTTTAGTGCACTATCAGTTTTCTTAATTTTTTTTTAAATAACTGAAATATTTAAAACTTATTTTTGTATACCTTCATTAAAATTTATATTTGATAAAATGGCCACTAGATAAAATATAAAATAAAAAATATATTATTTAGATACAGTGTATGCATAGTAATTTATATAACTATATAAGTTATTTGTTTTTTAGTTTGGGATTTTTAAATATATTCATTTTAGTTATTATTTATCTATTTTATTTCACTATTTTTAATTTTGTCACCTTATTAGTTATTATTGTACTTTAATACATTATTAGTTTTCTTATTTTTTTAGAAACTAATAGTTATAATATTTTCATAAAACTTATTTTTCTATATATACTTCATTAAAATTTCTATTTAAAAGTTAAACTAACAACTAGATGAAAATGAAAATAATATAAAAAGTATATCATCTAAATAAAAAGAAGATATACAAAAATAAGTTTTAATAGAGTATTATAACAACTATATTTTAAAAGTTGAAGAAAAATTAATGATGCATTAAAAGGCAATAATAAGTTGACGACAATTAAAAATAATAATAAAATAAAACTAATAAACAATAATTAAAATAAATATATTTGAAATTATCAAAATAAAAACATATATTACATAATTAATTATTTTATAATATATTTTGTTTATTTAATCTTTTAAGAATAATTATGGAAAATCTAATTGGACTAATATACCCTTACCATCAATAGAGAAAATTAATGAAATTAATGATGGGGGACCATTTTCAAAGCAAAACATAAACCATAAGGACCATATCTAGAGTTATTAAACCATATGTCCCACTTTCAAATATTTAATAAACCACAGGGACCAAAATTAGAGTTTACTCTTAATATATGACTCTTAGGGGTCTAATGAGAAACAAGTATTTAATAAGGGGATATTTTGAAAAACTAAACTTGAAATGTTGAAAAAAAAAATATGAAATATTCTTTTTATATAATAGAATCGATAGGATGGTGCATCAAAAAACATTCAATATTGGGCTCGTTTCGAAGGTATTGACAAGACGATTATGATGGTATAATTTGTAAAGAATAAAACGTTATCTTAATGCATTTTAATTTATAGTATCCGATTATTTATATTATATGACAAGGGTGTAAAGTAAAAAATATAAAAGCATAGGGTTGAAAGTAAATTTAGTAACTAATTATGTGGGTAATAAATGTAACTTATAAAATTGAAATAGAAATTTGATACGGATTTTATGGAGAGAATTGGGGGAATGCTTTAGAAGGAGTGTACAACATGCTTTAAAAATTGTATAAAATTTTCAAGAGTAACCGTAATAGTCCTTTTATAAAGGAGTATAGATTTAATTTCCTTAAATAACATAAACATATTAGGTTTTCAATGTCAATTTATCTTCATTATTTTGCTACGGCCGTCATCTCTACATTCTATAGCAATTCAACGATTCAACAAGTTTAATCTTCATCAAATTTTCAGTTTTCCATTCGACTTTGAAGGTATCATATCAAAATCTTATAGTTTTTATTTAATATTTGTTATTTTTTATGTTTTTATTAGTTATCTATAAATTGTTATTTGATTATTTATGTCTTTTGAAGGTTTTTAACTTTTAATCTAAGTGTTTTTTTAGTAACAATAAATAAACTTGTTGATATCTGTTTTTATATATCCGAATAATGGTTGACCGATTTTATATAATATAGGATGCCTCCAACTAGAAATTTTGAATCGGGTTATTCTAAGCGTCAAAAAAAGAAAAAAGATGAACAATTTGTTCAAATTCAAAGAGGAGTCATCGATCAATTTATTATTAAACAGACGTCTGAATGCCCAAGTAACGAAGATTCACGAAAAGTAGAGCAAAATGTGTTTGGAACCGATACTCTAATGATGAAAATAATGAAGGGGTGCGTTTGCATAGAGAAAGAGTAGGGGTGGATATTGACGAAGTTAATGAAATTATGGAAGAAAAGAATCAATGGTAGGAGAATAGGGCCACATTTATATTTTCGCACGGGGCCTCCAAAATGTCAGGGCCGGCCCTGATAGCCATATAAGCCCTCCGCCACTGCGAACTGCTATCATGAACACAAATACGCATGCACGTTGGGTCGAAGATTCCTTTCATCTTTGATGTTGGGTCGATGTCGAAGAAAAAAGATAAGCTTTAAAGCGAAAATGAGATACAATTTTTTTTATTTATAATTATTACATTACATAAGACATAACGATGTAGCGACATCAAACTCATTTTCTGCTACCTAAACATGTTTTTCTTGTCTATTAAATGTTTTCATTTGTACCAACATTATCTCATTTACCGCTATTTAGAGAAAAGAGTCAAAGACGAAAGCGAAAATGAGATACAAATTAAATAATTATAAAAAAAAAATTGTAATGTAATAATATTTTTAACACCAAAATTAATGTAATAATATTTTTAAGGCATTGGTATTTGCATCTCTATGACAATATCACTTTCAAGTTAATTATTGCATTTAAAGAAAACATTTAATAGAGATGTAAGCTTAGCCTTCTCCTATGTTTAACACCAAAATTGTAACTACTAACCAGTAACTACTAGTCTCTGTTCATAATCACACATTTCACAAGATGAAAGAGAAAACAAAAAAGAAAAGAAAAGAAAGGACGAGTCCCATTTTGATTACACGTGTCACCACATGCATCCACGTGTCAATACAACAGAACTTAACCAACTTGTATTCAAAAGAGCGCGCACACACACGCTTTCTAGTCTCATCTGCTGTGTGTAGAATTGAAGGTAGAGGCCGGCGGTGGCGATGGGGTTCACTAGCAGCGGCAAGCGGTGGTTGACTGAAGCATACAAGAAGGCGGTGGCCGCCGGTAAGCACAAGAAGTTCGAAGTTCTTGAAGGTCACCCAGTCGGTCAACATCATGCTCAACAAGCCCTACACTCACGTGATCAAACCCTAAAACACAATAACAATATCATCAAAAAAAAAGGAATTCAAGATCTACAGATGGAACCCTGATCACCCTTCCCAAAAACCCACCCTCAAATCCTACTTCCTTGATCTCACCACTTGTGGCCCCATGGTATATATTTAACAATATTTCTATTTTTATTGTAAGTTTAAGAGATTAATTTGTGTATGTATATGCAAGTATAGGTTTTGGATGCACTGCAGAAGATAAAATCAGAAGATGATTCAACATTAAGCTACAGGAGATCATGTAGAGAAGGAATATGTGGGTCTTGTGCCATGAACATAGATGGGACTAACACAGTTGCATGTCTTAAGCCAATTGATACAAACACCACTAAGGCTACATATATCACTCCTTTGCCACATATGTATGTCATCAAAGATCTTGTTGTTGATCTCACCAATTTCTACAACCAATACAAGTAAGATACATATATATATATATATATAGGGGTGGGTTCAAATGTGAACCACTTTTTTGCTGTGAACGTGAGGACAACCGAGAGCGCGACACGTGGCGGATGGCGGATGACTAGACGCCACGTCAAATCCACGGCGGATGACTAGGCGCGATTCATCGTGGAGGGCATTGAATTAAAGAGGGGACCACAATCAAAGTCGACACGTGTCGCGCTCTCGGCTGTCCTCACGTTCACACCCAAAAAGTGGTTCACATTTGAGCTTTCCTCTATATATATATATATATATATATTAATATATAATCCTTTTAATTTTTACATATAACTCATGCATGTGTTGATCGATAATCGTTGTCGAATATTAATTATATATATAGGTCGATTGAACCATGGTTGAAGACAAAGAAGGGTCCACAAGATGGAAGAGAATACAGGCAAACACCTGCAGAAAGAAAGAAACTAGATGGATTATATGAGTGTATATTATGTGCATGTTGTAGTACTTCATGCCCATCTTACTGGTGGAACCCGGAGGAGTTTGATGGACCTGCCGCATTGCTCCATGCTCATCGTTGGGTATCCGATAGGTAGTGTAATTTACGAGTAGTAATTATATTGAAATTATTTACATATATATAGTGATATATCAATGGCATATTATATTGTTTGGTTTGTTTTGCTTGTTTGTTTGATAGTCGTGATGACTACACGGAGGAGAGATTGGAGGCGTTAACGGAGAATGACAAACGATTGTATCGATGTAGGATTATAAAGAATTGTACAGCTACATGCCCCAAAAGCTTGAATCCTGCTCTAGCTATTCGTCAAATGGAAGCCATGAAGTCTAGAAATCGATTTTAGTTCGTGGTTTTGGATGTAGGTGTTGTTATATGATGAATTCGTGGTGTATTTTATTGTGGTAATTGTTGTACATATGAGCAGTTTCTGTTTGCTTATAGTTGAGATTGATCTTTTCTGCTTCGTGATTATCAATTCTTTGAGCAATGTAGGCGGACTTTATCATCTTTTGGGCATTTTGATCGATCACTTGGTTGATGATTAAACTTGTTTGCTTTGGTACTGTTTATCAGCTAAGGCGTATCTAAGAACAGAAATGAGTATGTTGGTCCAAAGGTCGATTTAATCCATTCGATACCTTACCAATTGGGAAAGGGAAACGGGTTGTTTTATACATTCATTCGACTAATTGGGTTGTTTTATACATTCATTCGACTAATTGGGAAATGGAATGGGGTTGTTTTATACATCGATTCGACCTCGTTTTGGATATAACTTGATCCATCTAGAGAAGCAAAAAGAAAAGCAGGGCCCGGCTGTTGAGTTCGATTCCTGATTTTGGCATGGTCTCACGACTCACGAGTCCGGTCCTAAAAGCCGTGGGTCTAAGAGCCCGAGTTGGGCTGTTGAGTTCGATTTCTGATTCTAGCATGGTCTTACTAGTCCGGTCCTAAAATCCGTGGGTCTAAAAGTCCGAGTTGGGTGTAAACGAGTCAAGTCGAATAACAGGTTAATCGAGTCTAGCTTGAAAAATTAATACTAGGCTTAGGTTCCTGATTAACTTTTTCAATGTAAGGCTCAAGCTCAAAATTTTATGAGTTATCGGGCTTGATGCTTGTTTAATTTATCGACTTAAGCTTGATAACTTTTATATATTTATTGTACGATTAATAAATATATGAGCATGTTTGACTTGAAAAAGAGTATCCTCGGATGGCTCGACTTGACTTGAAAAACAGGATCGAGTTTTCGAACGAGTGGAGTCCAACACGGTGTTATAAAACTTGCCTCGTAAAGGTAAACAATATCTGTTTTGTGTTTGAGAGTGACTCGACTCGTTTACATCGCTAAGCCCGATTAGGCCGAAAATTTTGGGCAGCTAGAGCAAAGTCTAGCTTGAGAAGCCCAGTCTAAAAAGAATACGAAAGAATCTGATTGGATTCTTTTACAACTCCAAAATTTGGCGTCCAATTAACTCCGAAAAAGATTGTGCATCTGAACTTATCTATTAATCAAAGTAATTAACGATCGTATTTAACGGCCTTCGTTATGTTTATCTCAAACACCAAAAAAACAAACTTAGGAGGCGTTTGGTTCATTTCAGGGAATGGGAATGAAAATGGAAATGGAAATGCAGGAGAATGGGAATAGGAATGAGTATTGCATTGATGCTGTTTGGTTAACCCAATATAATCAATGAAAAATTGCTTCATATTAAAAAAAATGTTTTTCAAACTTGAAAATATAAAAGACGTTTCATTTAACATCTATAGATGGAACAATGCATGAAAAAAAGAACCAAGTAAAAATAAAAGTTTTATTCCCCCAATTTGGTCAGGAATGAAAATTAATGGATCTGCAGAAATGATTCCATTATATAATATCAAACCAAACAGCAGTTTTCATTATAATTCCGATTCCCGACCCCTCAATACCTCCAACCAAACGCCCAGGAAACCCCCATTTTCATGGTCATCAATGGCGGACTCGGAGCATCCTCGTCTCATTCTCAACCACTTTCTCTCCCCTGATCTATGTAAGGTTCGTCACCATTCACTCCATATTGAATGCTTTATAGTTATCAATTTCCTGTTTATGATTTTTTTTTCGTTTAGGGTTTGATTAAATATACAAATTTTTCGAGTTGCAGGAGCTTGAATTCATACATAAGAGCTGCAGTACGATCGGATACAGAGAAAATGTGTTCTCGACTACGCTTTCTCATCTCATTGCCACTAATTCTCCTCATTTGATTCTTCCTTTTATTCCTATAAGAGGTAATCAAATTCAATTAGGGTTTTTTTTTTTGTTTCTAGTTGGTAAGAGTTGATTTTGATTTTGTTCGATGGCAGAGAAGCTGAAAGAGAAAGTGGAAGAGTTTTTTGGCTGTGAGTATGAGCTTTTTATCGAATTCACTGGTTTGATCAGGTTTGTTGGTCCTGTTCTTGATCTTCGTATTCAACACAGTGGGTTTGGTTTAAAACATGAGTTTGGTCAGCACTCAAGGTGTTCGATGAAATGCTCCAAAGAAATATGGACTGTATTTGGGTTTAATGGGAAAAAAAAGCAAAAAATAGAACAAGGGTAAAATCGTAATTTATATTATTCAGATAGTTTATTCAGCATAACAACCGAACAACGATTTAACACAATCTATACCGACAACTTAATCCATACATGGCCTAATAAAAAATCAACTGAACAGTCCCTTGGAATTATTACTGGATATTAAAGGGAACATAGATGATAGGCTCTTTCCAAAATATATTATCTTGCTTAAGTTGATATTTTTTCACCTTCTCCATGTTGGGCCTGGAGAAAAATATTATCTTTGGAGAGATTCTTAATTAACGAGTAGTTTAAAGAGGTTCTATTGTATAGCAAGTGGTGTAACATTCTGGTATTTTGGGAACAAGATAACGAAGTAATAAGATTTTATATAATGGTAAAACAACACTATCTTGTTAGCAAGACTGACTTTTGATACGTTAGAAAAGAAATTAATGAGATTTCTTTGTTTTAGAATGAATTTACTACATCTTTTTTTCTTTCTTCTGAATCTCTCTCAAATTTCAGCTGGAGCAAAGGTGCAAGCATTGGCTGGCATAGTGATGATAACAGGCCATATCTCAAGCAACGTGACTATGCGGTGCGCACTTTAACATTTTGGATATGCATGCCATTCAAAATATTTACACCTATTTATCGACTATAAAATTCATACCATGATCACTTGGCGTTCGTCACACTGATTATAATATTTGGCTCCTGCAGTACCCCTTTATCTCCATTATTAGTTTCAGTACCTAGTTGGGCAATGCTACTGAAAACTTGTAAATCTCCCTTATTTTTGTTAGTTTAAGTACCGTTGTCAAACTTAAATGAATCGAACACTTGCCACTACAGGGTTGGGTTCCGGTGAGAAGTTAGTAACGTGAGAAGCTTGAGAAGTGGTTATCTCAACTGTTGGATGCACATTAGGACGAGATGCACCATATCAATCCCGTATCAAGCGCAATTCATGGGTGGGCTTGAGATTAAAAGTGATTAAGGGCTCAGATCCACTTCTCACGTTAACTCAGCTTCTCACACGACCTTTGCCTACCACTACAATACTTATGTTTAAAACTCAGTGATTGCATTGATGTCTAGGTTACTCTCTTAACTTCTTTGTTTTCTCTATGGTTAAGGCAGTATGTTATTTGAATAGTCACGGTGTGGATTTTGGTGGTGGTCTCTTTCACTTCCAGGATGGCGAACCTAAAACTTTTATCCCCATGGCTGGTGTAAGTTGTACTTGTTCCTTTCATACTCGGGATATCTATCACTGTTTTGCTGCATATATATGTCTATATAGATAGTCATTGACGCTCGACATTATGATTGTTTTCTGTTGTCACTAATATCTCTCTGCTTATTGTATTTCATTAGGATGTTCTGATTTACACTGCCGACAGCCGGAATGTTCATTCTGTTGAAGAGGTATCTTCAATATCCTATGTTCAGCTTATGAACGAACTTCAAGTGTGACATCATTGTTTTCGGATGCATGGATGTTCACTTTCCTTTGGTTCCTTATTAAGCTGCAAAACTTTGTCCATGTTGATTGCAGATTACGAATGGAGAAAGACTCACTCTTACATTGTGGTTTAGCCGGGATAAATCTCATGATGAAGATTCTAAACTCATCTCGTTTCTAACCAAATGTCCATTTAATTGCTCCGACCCCAGTCCGAACGACTACTTACCGCTGCCAGCCTCACAGAACATGTATTGGTTTCCACCTGAACAATCTTCAACTCACCAATCGGGATTTGATATACGATTTGCAAGACTTCATGTTCTAGGATACAAACCTTATCCTAAAGACGCCAAAAAAATTCATCCTCAGATTTATCCGACATGTTACTTGAACCGTTACATGTGGTACGAGGAAACGAGTTGTTTGACAAGGAATTCGCCAACTTATCACATCTACTTCAGGTACATTAATCATTTCAAACATCAAAAACTTATGTTAGAACTTTTTGGTTTAACAGATTTGTTCCAAGAAGTTCTATTATTTAGCCACTAAATCTAAAAAGATTTATGATCGGATGTGGATCAGGTGGTTCAGTTTTACCATTGGAAGGCTCCTGAGTTGCAGAGATCGGAATTCAAAAGGGAACCCATCAAAGTGGTGCCAATTTCTACGTCACAGCTGGAGGATGTTTGCCGTTTGAAGGCTGAATTTCTAAAGGATGAACATCTAGCAGACACGATCTTCCATTGCCGCGAGGATGTGGAGCACGATTGGGTGAGTTTTTCTGGCACAGTCGATATATGGGAAGCGTATACAAGTAAGCTATGGCATAAGATGGTTGTGATCCTACCAAAGTGGATAGCAAACCAATCTATTTTCTATGAACCCAATGGTTGGGTTGATTAGGTAAGATTGGTTGGGTTTGAAGGTTAGAAAGGGCGAAATGGCTAGGATCATATTGGTAGTTGTAGTAGAAAATGGAGTAGAGTGGTCAAATAGAAAAATATTTAAAGTGTTTTTTGTAATTGGAAAAAGGTGGTATGGTTAAAAGTTTAGTGGATTTTTGAGATTCAATATTAACATTTCAAAAGACATCAAAGGTTAAAGAGATTATGGAAATCAAAGTAAAATAAACTGAGTGAAGTTCAATTTCCGTCCTTGAACAATGTAAATTTTAATATTTTTCGTTCCTAAACTAAGGAAACTCGAAAGTCATCCCTCCACAATGCATTTTCGTTTGGTTTTGGTCCCTCTCAAGATGTATTTTAATTAGGTTCTTAGTTGCCGATGAGACGTTATCCAAAGTCTGAGTTATCATCAGAGATGGTTGTGGAGTTTTTGGTCCACAAGGACCACAAAGATACACATATTTATGTGTGTTATCTTAATATAAATTAGAGTAAATTACAATTTGGCCCCTCTAGTTTAAATAACATTATACAACTTCTCCTTGTAAATGGCAAAACGAAAATACCTTTAAGTTAATGGAAAAATTAATAGAGATAACAATGAAGGACAGTTTTCAAAGCAAATATCGGAAAGTAAGGATAATCACTATAATTATTAAAGTTTAGGAACCATTCTTAAAGCAATGTGTAAAGTTTAGGAACCATTCTTAAAGCAATGTGTAAACCTTAGAGACCAAATTAGTAGTTTACTCCAAAAACAATCGTCAAATATAGAATCTTTTATCGATCATGACTCCTTTTGCAAGTTCCAAGGAATTTAGGGTGGCAACCCAATCATGGCCCACATAACCCGTTTAACTATAGCGGTTCGCGAGTTGACGGGTCAAATACAATCTACTTCAAATACAACTAAAATAAAATTCGATTTATTGATTTTAGACGTTAAATTGAAATTGAAAAAGGAAAACTCAAAAGTCATAATAAAATTTTGCTATAGAAAAAGTATTTAATAAAACTAAAAAGATAAACCTGTTGACGGGTTGACCTACTGTTAAATATTGTATAGTTCAGGGGACCTCTTTGTATTCTTTGTATCTATATATTGGTATTGTAACACCCGTAATTTTCGGGCTTTAGAACTTTTAAGAAAATATGAAAAATAGGACTTTTGATCAAAACTTATATTTCATAGTCTTGTTGGATGGGAAATTGAAATACGAATCCAACGGTTCTTCCGGAATCGAAATCGGAGCTATAACGAAGAAGTTATGGCCGAAATATGAATGCACAGGTGCTAGCGACCGCTAGGCCTCACCCTAGCGATCGCTAGCGATCAAAACCAACTTTCTGTTTGTCTTTCTAAGGCTAGCGATCGCTAGCTAAGACACCTAGCGACCGCTAGGTGTCTGTCAGTCCGAATCGGGTTAAAAACCCCTCCTTCTTCATTTGGGCATATCTTTCTCATCCGGACTCCGTTTCTCCCGATTCTTTTTGCTATCTTCTCGGCTTTTCGAGCTCTTCAAGACTACATCAATGGATTTCAAGCATTTGGGAGTTATAAAACGTTGGTGTAAGTAATCCCTTCATCTCCTTCGAGTTTAAGCTTCGATTTGGGGGTTTTTCATCTCCAAACCTTTTCTCCCATATTTGGCTTAGATCTAGTATTGTTTTAGGTGGAATTCATGTTTTGAGAAGTGTTGGAGGCTATATCTACTAGTTTGAAGGGTGGAGGCTTCCATGGCTTCATCTTCTCCACCTACCACAACCTCGAATCACCATCGTTGCAAAGTGTTCTTCATCTAGGGTTTGTTCAAGATTTGGATAGGTAAGCTTTATCTAAACCATTTGAGGTTGGTTAAGCTATGTAATAGGAGTTATGAAACTAACCTAAGGTTCGATTTACTTGATTCTAGGTTCGTTCTCGTATTTGACCTAAATCGGAGGATTTGGGGGTTTTGAGTACAAACCTTAAGGTGAGTTGCTAAAACTATTTTGTTAAAACTGAGAGCACATCATCTTGATGATTTTACATACCTTACTTGATTATTGTGGTAAATGTGATTTTGGATGAAATACCTAATTTGTCAAGTGTGAGGGTTTCCATGGAACGTATGAGAACTATGCTTGTATGAATGACTTGCACTATAGTATTGTATATGTGAAGTAAATTATCGTGTATTACTATGGTATGTGTTAAATCCGTAGGATTACATGAGGAATGCAATTATGAGAAATACGTGTATTGAAATATGCCATGAAATGATGCAAAGGGCTTGAGACCCTCGTTTAATGCCTATGATAGGTTGAAATGAATGTATGAGTCTTTTTAGACAGTACAAATATGCCTTCGAAGGTGTCATGATAGAAATGGCATCGAGGTTGATTGAATGTAAATAACATGGACGATCCAACGCAATGTGTCCACACCCAATAGTCTTGGGAGGTCCTGAAATAGGAGCGCACCTATGTCGCCGGCTCTCGGGTGGCTCCGAGATGCGCGGGCCTCGGAAGGTGTCATAGTTGATATGGCATCGAGGTATTGGGAAGCAACGAATGTAGGGGCATTGGTTGGTGGAAATGGGTCGCTCCCATTGTTTCCGAAGATAATAATAAACCGGTTTAACATGCTACTTCCGTTGTTGTATGATATTGTATACTCGCATGCTTTAACGTATTTTATTTGCATAGTGTCATTTATACAACTCACTAGGCTCCTTTAGCCTAACACTTGCTTGGTGTCGATGTGTCTCTCAGGTACTAGGGACGCCGCTCCCAAGTAGGCTTCGGGAGTAGAGTGAGCATTTGGGGGACGTGGAGAGACCGGCTTTCTTGACCGTGAGAATGACCATAGATCAATAACCCTTTTGTAGTCTTTTCCTAATAGGATTTAGACTAATCGGTTATTGTACTTCTTTATTCGATTACAAACGTTGTAAGTATACATTACTTATACCCCGTTTTGGGAAGAGCTCGCGCTATGGCGTATTTTGTATCACCAACTTCCCACTGAATGAAAGTTTTTGTTCACTCTAATTTTTGGGATGTTAAAAGTTGGTATCAGAGCTTTAGTTTAAGCGAACTAGGTAATCACTGTAGGGTGCCTAGACTTAAACTTAGCAAGTTAGAGAATATGACACCTACCTTGGGTAAAGTCTTAGGTGGGGAGAGTGCTAGGGATATGAAAATACATGAGTCGAGAAATTGCGTCAATAGAGGCAGGGAATCTCGTGTATGGTCTATTCATAAAGCACTTAGCTACTGATTTATGAATGTATCGTCATTTGAGTATTCTTGGTTACTATCGATGCAATGTTTCATAAATGTTGGTACGTATGATAGTCTATTTTTATCCTTCTTGATTTCCTTGTGATAGGATAAATGCTCGGTCGTAAAGGACCCCTAGTTATGATAAGTCTTTATTTAAAGGTCATGTTTTGATGATTGGCTTGAAGGTAATTTGAGTACCTTGACTCGAGTGTGAATTAGTGGTAAGATTTTTTAATTGGGCTTGGAAGGCATATTTCGGAAAGTGTATACCTCGGAATATCGTGTGGATATTGGAAGTGTGGAAAAAGAATATAGCTTACTTGTCAAAGCGATAATGAGAAATTATGTAGTATGTCATACAAGAAGGTTATGAAAACCAAGACCTAAGACCGACTCAAATATGAAGAAGGTTATTATTAGGAAGGAATATCCTTCATGTTATAGGACGTGTTTGATTTGTTGAGGCGAATAGTCGATTTATACGTGAGTCCTACTTCTAGAAATCCCTCGCTTTTAGAGCCGTCATGTTAATCCTCTAGATTTAAAGAGGAAGATCGTAAGAGGAACCAAATAACTTTAGCCTAAGATCGGATGCCGAGATAAAATAGGTTGACTCGTAATCGATCGGAGGTCGAGCAGTTAGTTGAGGAAGGCCCATTCCTTGAAATAGTATGGGGTAAAAACATGTGGAGACACCCTAGGCAATATCGAGGATAGAAGTATAAGATCCAGTCTAAGATATGAATCTATCAAAGTACGACTTGGAATGTGTTACCTAGTACGATAAAAAGGACTTGAACCTTAGATGAGGTCTCTTAGATGATTGTGAAACACCGATGATAATGTATGAGGAATGTAAGTGGATGATTTTGGCGGAATAGGTAACCTACAAATTTTGTAGTGTTTTTATACAAAATGGTCGTTTTATCACGTGAATATTTCCAAATTGATTTGTAAAATGGCGTATGTGCCAAAACAATGTTCTTCCAAAACGTTGTGTGTTCCGTAAAGTTATTTTCTAAACAAACGATAGTCGAGTGTTACCGGGTGCGTATGTTGAATGGATTTTGATATAATAATCAAATATGAAATTTTCGAGGTGACTTGATTCACAAGAATTATAAATACATTTTCACATGAGTTATAGCGTAAACGAGATTTATAAAAGTGTGGACCCATTTAGGTAACTGTTTCGTTAAACTGTGTTGGGATTTTTGGGTCAAATGACCTCGTGGGTTACATCCACATTAATGGAGTGAACAATATAAAATTATTTTAAGACCATCAATTGTGGGTCTATTGAGTTTAGAGCTAGTGCTCGGCTTTGATTAGAAGAACTCGGGGAACGAGCCTCGAATTCTAAAACAGCTCGATTATGAGCCTTGATTTTTAAAGGGTTCGGTTTTGAATTTGATTTCTAAAAAAGTTCGATTATGAGCTTTGATTTTAAAGGACTCGGTTATGAACTTGGTTTCAAGAATAGCTCGATTGTGAGCTTGAATTTCTAAACAGCTCGGTTATGAGCTTTGATTTTGTAATAGTTTGGTTATAAGCTTCGATTTTAAATAGCTCAGTTATGAGCTTTGGGTCCCAAAATAACGAAGTGGTAAGCTTGAATCATTAATCGCACGGCGATGAACTTTAGGACCTTGTTGCATTTGATGCTTTTACGCTTAAGTCAATCGTGGTTGTTGGGACTACTAGGTGTCGCAAGGTTTTGTTGGGAACCCGAGTCGCACGACGGTTAGCTGGTTAGTGGTCACTAAGAGGGCTAAACCTGAGAGGTCCACTATGGTTGACAGTCATGTTATGGACCTCTTATTGGGAGGGTTGATTTTCGATGAGTAGCCTTAAGTGTGCAAATTTGAATTGGATTTTCTTTAAGGAGCTCCGAATATTTTTAGCTCTAGGAGTGCGACTCATGGTTGTTTGGCACGAAACCAGTTGTCTTTTGGTAAGACTAGTTGGGGGTCATAGCAAGCACTTAGAGCTTTGGGGTTGAAGTATGGTACAATTATTATGGAATAAGTTATGTATTCTATTTTGTTAAAACTGAGAGCACATCATCTTGATGATTTTACATACCTTACTTGATTATTGTGGTAAATGTGATTTTGGATGAAATACCTAATTTGTCAAGTGTGAGGGTTTCCATGGAACGTATGAGAACTATGCTTGTATGAATGACTTGCACTATAGTATTGTATATGTGAAGTAAATTATCGTGTATTACTATGGTATGTGTTAAATCCGTAGGATTACATGAGGAATGCAATTATGAGAAATACGTGTATTGAAATATGCCATGAAATGATGCAAAGGGCTTGAGACCCTCGTTTAATGCCTATGATAGGTTGAAATGAATGTATGAGTCTTTTTAGACAGTACAAATATGCCTTCGAAGGTGTCATGATAGAAATGGCATCGAGGTTGATTGAATGTAAATAACATGGACGATCCAACGCAATGTGTCCACACCCAATAGTCTTGGGAGGTCCTGAAATAGGAGCGCACCTATGTCGCCGGCTCTCGGGTGGCTCCGAGATGCGCGGGCCTCGGAAGGTGTCATAGTTGAAATGGCATCGAGGTATTGGGAAGCAACGAATGTAGGGGCATTGGTTGGTGGAAATGGGTCGCTCCCATTGTTTCCGAAGATAATAATAAACCGGTTTAACATGCTACTTCCGTTGTTGTATGATATTGTATACTCGCATGCTTTAACGTATTTTATTTGCATAGTGTCATTTATACAACTCACTAGGCTCCTTTAGCCTAACACTTGCTTGGTGTCGATGTGTCTCTCAGGTACTAGGGACGCCGCTCCCAAGTAGGCTTCGGGAGTAGAGTGAGCATTTGGGGGACGTGGAGAGACCGGCTTTCTTGACCGTGAGAATGACCATAGATCAATAACCCTTTTGTAGTCTTTTCCTAATAGGATTTAGACTAATCGGTTATTGTACTTCTTTATTCGATTACAAACGTTGTAAGTATACATTACTTATACCCCGTTTTGGGAAGAGCTCGCGCTATGGCGTATTTTGTATCACCAACTTCCCACTGAATGAAAGTTTTTGTTCACTCTAATTTTTGGGATGTTAAAAGTTGGTATCAGAGCTTTAGTTTAAGCGAACTAGGTAATCACTGTAGGGTGCCTAGACTTAAACTTAGCAAGTTAGAGAATATGACACCTACCTTGGGTAAAGTCTTAGGTGGGGAGAGTGCTAGGGATATGAAAATACATGAGTCGAGAAATTGCGTCAATAGAGGCAGGGAATCTCGTGTATGGTCTATTCATAAAGCACTTAGCTACTGATTTATGAATGTATCGTCATTTGAGTATTCTTGGTTACTATCGATGCAATGTTTCATAAATGTTGGTACGTATGATAGTCTATTTTTATCCTTCTTGATTTCCTTGTGATAGGATAAATGCTCGGTCGTAAAGGACCCCTAGTTATGATAAGTCTTTATTTAAAGGTCATGTTTTGATGATTGGCTTGAAGGTAATTTGAGTACCTTGACTCGAGTGTGAATTAGTGGTAAGATTTTTTAATTGGGCTTGGAAGGCATATTTCGGAAAGTGTATACCTCGGAATATCGTGTGGATATTGGAAGTGTGGAAAAAGAATATAGCTTACTTGTCAAAGCGATAATGAGAAATTATGTAGTATGTCATACAAGAAGGTTATGAAAACCAAGACCTAAGACCGACTCAAATATGAAGAAGGTTATTATTAGGAAGGAATATCCTTCATGTTATAGGACGTGTTTGATTTGTTGAGGCGAATAGTCGATTTATACGTGAGTCCTACTTCTAGAAATCCCTCGCTTTTAGAGCCGTCATGTTAATCCTCTAGATTTAAAGAGGAAGATCGTAAGAGGAACCAAATAACTTTAGCCTAAGATCGGATGCCGAGATAAAATAGGTTGACTCGTAATCGATCGGAGGTCGAGCAGTTAGTTGAGGAAGGCCCATTCCTTGAAATAGTATGGGGTAAAAACATGTGGAGACACCCTAGGCAATATCGAGGATAGAAGTATAAGATCCAGTCTAAGATATGAATCTATCAAAGTACGACTTGGAATGTGTTACCTAGTACGATAAAAAGGACTTGAACCTTAGATGAGGTCTCTTAGATGATTGTGAAACACCGATGATAATGTATGAGGAATGTAAGTGGATGATTTTGGCGGAATAGGTAACCTACAAATTTTGTAGTGTTTTTATACAAAATGGTCGTTTTATCACGTGAATATTTCCAAATTGATTTGTAAAATGGCGTATGTGCCAAAACAATGTTCTTCCAAAACGTTGTGTGTTCCGTAAAGTTATTTTCTAAACAAACGATAGTCGAGTGTTACCGGGTGCGTATGTTGAATGGATTTTGATATAATAATCAAATATGAAATTTTCGAGGTGACTTGATTCACAAGAATTATAAATACATTTTCACATGAGTTATAGCGTAAACGAGATTTATAAAAGTGTGGACCCATTTAGGTAACTGTTTCGTTAAACTGTGTTGGGATTTTTGGGTCAAATGACCTCGTGGGTTACATCCACATTAATGGAGTGAACAATATAAAATTATTTTAAGACCATCAATTGTGGGTCTATTGAGTTTAGAGCTAGTGCTCGGCTTTGATTAGAAGAACTCGGGGAACGAGCCTCGAATTCTAAAACAGCTCGATTATGAGCCTTGATTTTTAAAGGGTTCGGTTTTGAATTTGATTTCTAAAAAAGTTCGATTATGAGCTTTGATTTTAAAGGACTCGGTTATGAACTTGGTTTCTAGAATAGCTCGATTGTGAGCTTGAATTTCTAAACAGCTCGGTTATGAGCTTTGATTTTGTAATAGTTTGGTTATAAGCTTCGATTTTAAATAGCTCAGTTATGAGCTTTGGGTCCCAAAATAACGAAGTGGTAAGCTTGAATCATTAATCGCACGGCGATGAACTTTAGGACCTTGTTGCATTTGATGCTTTTACGCTTAAGTCAATCGTGGTTGTTGGGACTACTAGGTGTCGCAAGGTTTTGTTGGGAACCCGAGTCGCACGACGGTTAGCTGGTTAGTGGTCACTAAGAGGGCTAAACCTGAGAGGTCCACTATGGTTGACAGTCATGTTATGGACCTCTTATTGGGAGGGTTGATTTTCGATGAGTAGCCTTAAGTGTGCAAATTTGAATTGGATTTTCTTTAAGGAGCTCCGAATATTTTTAGCTCTAGGAGTGCGACTCATGGTTGTTTGGCACGAAACCAGTTGTCTTTTGGTAAGACTAGTTGGGGGTCATAGCAAGCACTTAGAGCTTTGGGGTTGAAGTATGGTACAATTATTATGGAATAAGTTATGTATTCTATTTTGTTAAAACTGAGAGCACATCATCTTGATGATTTTACATACCTTACTTGATTATTGTGGTAAATGTGATTTTGGATGAAATACCTAATTTGTCAAGTGTGAGGGTTTCCATGGAACGTATGAGAACTATGCTTGTATGAATGACTTGCACTATAGTATTGTATATGTGAAGTAAATTATCGTGTATTACTATGGTATGTGTTAAATCCGTAGGATTACATGAGGAATGCAATTATGAGAAATACGTGTATTGAAATATGCCATGAAATGATGCAAAGGGCTTGAGACCCTCGTTTAATGCCTATGATAGGTTGAAATGAATGTATGAGTCTTTTTAGACAGTACAAATATGCCTTCGAAGGTGTCATGATAGAAATGGCATCGAGGTTGATTGAATGTAAATAACATGGACGATCCAACGCAATGTGTCCACACCCAATAGTCTTGGGAGGTCCTGAAATAGGAGCGCACCTATGTCGCCGGCTCTCGGGTGGCTCCGAGATGCGCGGGCCTCGGAAGGTGTCATAGTTGAAATGGCATCGAGGTATTGGGAAGCAACGAATGTAGGGGCATTGGTTGGTGGAAATGGGTCGCTCCCATTGTTTCCGAAGATAATAATAAACCGGTTTAACATGCTACTTCCGTTGTTGTATGATATTGTATACTCGCATGCTTTAACGTATTTTATTTGCATAGTGTCATTTATACAACTCACTAGGCTCCTTTAGCCTAACACTTGCTTGGTGTCGATGTGTCTCTCAGGTACTAGGGACGCCGCTCCCAAGTAGGCTTCGGGAGTAGAGTGAGCATTTGGGGGACGTGGAGAGACCGGCTTTCTTGACCGTGAGAATGACCATAGATCAATAACCCTTTTGTAGTCTTTTCCTAATAGGATTTAGACTAATCGGTTATTGTACTTCTTTATTCGATTACAAACGTTGTAACTATACATTACTTATACCCCGTTTTGGGAAGAGCTCGCGCTATGGCGTATTTTGTATCACCAACTTCCCACTGAATGAAAGTTTTTGTTCACTCTAATTTTTGGGATGTTATAGGTATCAATACACGCAACCCTAATCACGAGTTTTCCACAATCTCACATGGTATCGAGCCACCTAAGAGAAACCCTAAGAAAACCCTAAATTTTTTTTTTCTCTTTTCTCTTTCAGCAGCCACCGCTGTCGCAGCCGCCGCCGGCGACCACCGCCAGCCGCCGCCGTTCATCAACACCGGGGTTTGCTTTCTCTGTCTCCCGGTACCCACGAACGTCGCCATCGCTGTTATCTCAGCCACCGGCAACCGTCGCCTGCCTGAACGCGTCGCCGCCGCCCTGTCGCCTGTCGGAACTCACATCGCCTGCCGGAAACCGCCTTGTCACTGCCGTTTCCGCCCGGTTCATCCCCGATCTAACGATCTGCAGCGTCGTTGTGTCTGAATCACCGCCCCCCGCCGGAAACCGCCTTGTCACCGCCGTTTGCCTGAACGCGCCACCACCGCCTTGTGTCCTGCCGGAAATCGCCACCGCCGTTTGCCTGAACGATCTGCCGGAAATCGCGTAACCGCTGTTCGCCTGACCGATCTGCCGCTGCGTAACCGCCGATCTGCCGGAAATCGTGTCGTCTGCCGGAAACCGCCGTCTAACAGCCGTTTCAGCCCCGATCTAAGGATCTGCAGTGTCGTCGCGCTCTCTCTAACCCACGATCTGCGAAACCCTAGCGGCGGCTGACCACTAACGGCGCCGGAAAACGCCTGACCTCGCCGGAATCCCGCCGGAATCCCGCCGGAACCCTACCGGCTCTTACTAAGTGTTGGTTTCCAATTTATCTGCTGCTGTGCTGCTTGCTTTTATAGTCAGAGAAAAAAAACAAAAAAAAAAGAAAAAGAAAAGAAAAGATTGCATGCGAGAAGCCCTACACCGTAGCTGTTTTGCAGTCGGTTACCATCTTCGTTCACCATTGCGTATAGGGTTTGTGGTACATTACTATCCCTCTACCCGCGGTTAAGCGTTTTGCTCGTTATTTTCGCACGTTTGTTAGTTTATTTTTTTGTGTTTTCCATCTTTTTTTTGCCATGACTACCTCAGCCTCCTCCACCACCCTCACTGCCCCCACTGCTAGCCAACTTGTGTTTGCCCTAACCAACGTATACTCTCAGTTCAGTTTTAAACTTTCAACTGATGGATCCAAATACAAGCTTTGGCGTCGCATTTTTTTGGACATGTGTAAGGGTGCAAAAGTCTACGGTCACATCACTGGTAAATCTAAACCTACTGGTGATGATGATGATGACTGGGAAGCTATTGACTCCCGCATCAAATCCTGGTTTTACTCCACTTGTGATGCAAATTTATTGCAAATAATCTCTAGTGATAGTTGCACTGCTAAAGATCTCTGGGACAAACTAGAAGAATTTTTTCTGAATAACAAAATGTCTCGAATGCTCCAACTTCAAGAGCAATTTCGTAACACAAAGAAAGGTACACTGTCCATCACTGATTTTTGCCATAATCTAAAGAATTTGGCTGACGCCCTTGCTGACTGTGACTCCAAAATAACTGATGTTGAATTGGTTATGCAAATCCTTCGCCAGTTACCACCCTCCTATCATAGCATTGTCGATGTCATCACCAACACCAAACCTTTCCCTTCTTTTCTTGAGGCCAAAAACATGCTTCTCCTTCATGAGTCTCATGAAGAGTCTGTTGAACCCCACACCGATACCCCTCTCACTTCTTCCGTTGCCTTATACTCTTCTGCCCAATCTGCCCTAAATGGAAAATCGAAAAATAAGTTTAACAAGGGTCGAAATAATGGGCGTTCTGCTTCCAAAGGGGGGGGGGGGTAATACTAATGTTTCTGCAAGCTCTCACTCTTTTGCAGGTAATCAGGGACACTCTCAGGCGTACTTCGGGAATTCTCCCACACCTGGCCATGCTCCGTCTGTTCAGCCAGGCCTCCTTGGTGCACCTCCTGTGCCTTCGTTTGGGACGGGTTCTCCTCAACCGTCCCCCACGATGCTTAGTGCACCTCAGCAGCTCCTTGCTCATCCTTTCCATCAGCCGTCGGTGAACTCACATCAGCACTATTATGGGCTTCCTCAGTCCCCCACTCCGATGCCAGTCTTTCCTCAGTTTATGCAGCATGCACAGCCATCCACGCTTGTGCCACCACCTGCTCAGCCTCCGTTTGGCGGACCTCCGCCTCATCAGCCATCTTTTGGCGGACATGCTTCACAGTACACTGATCTCTCTTCTGTTTTTCAGGCTATGTCTGTGCAGCCACCTCAGGACAACAACTTTTACATGGACACCGGTGCATCCAGGCACATGACCTTCAATCAAGGTACAATGCACTCTCTAACTCCTTGTAATTCTAGTTTCATTCAGGTTGGTAAAGGTGCTGTGGTTCCTGCGAGATATATTGGCCAATGTAAATTACCTTTTTCTCCTTGGCCTCTTATGTTGAAAAATGTCTTAGTATCTAATAAACTCATCAAAAACCTTATCTCTGTCCGTCGTTTTACAATTGATAATTCTGTATCTGTTGAATTTGATCCTTTTGGTTTTACTGTGAAGGATCTTAAAACAGGTTCGTTTCTTCAGCGTTGCGACAGTGATCACCATGATCTTTATCCTGTTCTTCCTCCTTCTCCTCAGTCTGCGGTTGCTTCGGCCAACGTTGCTGCCTCTTTTGACGTCTGGCATCGACGGCTAGGTCATCCGGGTGCTGCTGTTTTTCAGTTTCTCTTGTCTCGCAAGTTTATTGCTTGCTCTAGTCAAAACTCTTCTTTATGTCATGCTTGTCAGTTAGGAAAACATTGTCGTTTACCTTTTTCTTTATCAGCTACTAAAACTTCTCGTGTGTTTGAACTTATTCACTCTGATCTATGGACTTCTCCTGTTACTAGCTTGAGTGGATTTAAATATTATGTTCTGTTTCTGGATGATTATTCTCATTTCTTATGGGTCTTTCCTTTACGTGCAAAATCAGAGGTATTTTCTGTTTTTAAAACCTTTCGCGCCTATATTCTAAATCAATTTAAAACGGACATTCAGCTTTTCCAATGTGACAACGGTCGTGAGTTTAACAATCAACCTCTTTTGGATTTTTTCAAAACTCATGGCATCAAAATACGTTTTTCTTGTCCCTATACGTCTCAACAAAATGGAAAAGCTGAGCGCACCATCCGCACTATTAATAACACCTTACGCACGTCTCTCATCCAAGCCTCTCTCCCGCCCAAATTCTGGGTTGAGGCCCTCCTTTCTGCTGTTCACACCTTCAACCTGCTTCCATCCACCACCATTCAGTACAAGACCCCTTTTGAGGTATTGTTTGGTTTCTTTCCTACCTATTCTCATTTGCGAGTATTTGGGTGTTTGTGTTATCCCAACACTTCGCCTACTAGTGCTCACAAGCTTGCTCCTCGATCCTCTGCCTGTGTCTACCTCGGTCCCAGCACGGATCATCGAGGGTATCGTTGCTTAGACCTCATCACGCAAAAGGTCATCATCTCTCGTCATGTCAACTTTGATGAAACCCACTTTCCGTTTCCTGACTTCCAACCTCATCCCTCCTCTGAGGACTACGACGCGTTTGATGTTGATGATTCTCTCCCTTCCCTCTCTCCTATGGTCGATACTTCCTCCCCTCCGCCGCCCGCTGGTCCTTTTGCTTCCTCTCCTCAGCCCCCACCCACTGAGTCCTCTGGCACCACCTCTTCTTCCGCTTCTTCTGCTGAGCCTTCTCAGCCTCCTGCTCCGGCCGCTACCTCCGGTCATCCGATGACCACTCGTTCGCGCACAGGCTCTCTTAAGCCAAAACAGATCTTCAATCTTTCGGTCACTAGTGACATTTCTCCCATTCCTCGGTCTACTGCTCAGGCCATGTGTGACCCTCATTGGCGGGCCGCCATGGATGCTGAAATGGCAGCCATTCTTTCTAACTACACGTGGGATCTTGTCCCTAAACCCTCTGATGCTAACATTGTTGGCAATCGTTGGCTATTTCGCCATAAGTTTGACAGCAATGGACGTCTTGAGCGTTACAAAGCCCGTCTCGTTGCTCAGGGTTTCTCTCAGCAACCCGGCCTGGAATTTGATGACACTTTCAGTCCCGTTGTCAAACCTGCCACTATTCGCACGGTTCTTAGCATCTCCATCTCTCGCAACTGGCCCATTCATCAGCTTGATGTTAAGAATGCCTTTCTTCATGGTGATCTCACTGAGACTGTTTACATGCGTCAGCCCCCTGGCTATGTAAACAATTCTTTTCCCGATCATGTCTGTCGCCTACGCAAGGCTCTTTATGGCCTTAAGCAGGCGCCCCGTGCGTGGTATCATCGTTTCGCTGTCTATCTCTCCTCTTTAGGTTTTCTTAGCAGTAAGACTGACACCTCTCTTTTCACGTATCATCGCGGCTCTGATACTATCTACCTCCTTCTTTATGTCGATGACATTATTCTTACTGCCTCCTCTCCTACTCTTATTTCCATGGTTATCTCTAAGTTATCCTCTGAGTTTCCCATGTCTGATCTGGGTCCGTTATCCTTCTTCTTAGGAATAGCTGCGTCTCGTAGCCAGTCCGGACTCTTTCTTTCTCAATCTGCCTTTGCTCAGGAGATTCTAGCACGAGCTGATATGGTCTCGTGCAATCCCTGTAGCACACCAGCTGACACCCGAACAAAGCTTGATGTTGATGGTGAGCCTGTTCCGGATCCCACCTTGTTCCGGATCCCACCTTATATCGAAGCCTTGCTGGTGCCCTGCAGTATCTGACCTTTACTCGTCCTGATATTGCCTATGTCGTCCAACAGGTCTGTCTCTTTATGCATGACCCGCGCCTCCCGCATCTCAATGCGCTTAAACGCATCTTACGGTATTTAAAGGGTACTTTATCTCATGGTCTTCATATTAAGGCGTCAGTTGTTGATCGCTTGGTTGCCTATTCGGATGCCGACTGGGCCGGCTGTCCTAATACACGTCGGTCCACCTCAGGGTTTTGTGTCTATCTGGGTGACAATCTCGTATCTTGGTCCTCCAAACGACAACATGTTGTTTCCCGCTCTAGTGCCGAGGCCGAGTACCGGGGATAGCCAATGTAGTTGCTGAAACTGCTTGGTTGCGAAATCTCCTTCTCGAGTTGTGTTGTCCTCTCTCTCGTGCCACTGTTGTCTTCTGTGATAATGTCAGTGCCATGTATCTAGCATCTAACCCTGTTCAGCACCAGAGAACCAAGCATGTGGAAATAGATTTACATTTTGTTAGGGAGCGTGTTGCGATTGGTCATGTGCGTGTTTTGCATGTTCCATCCGCTTATCAGTATGCTGATATTTTTACAAAGGGTCTACCTACTAGTTTGTTTCTAGATTTTAGAAATAGTTTGAACATTCGTTTACCTCCTGATCAAACTACGGGGGTGTGTTAAATATTGTATAGTTCATGGGACCTCTTTGTATTCTTTGTATCTATATATTGGTATCAATACACGCAACCCTAATCACGGGTTTTCCACAATCTCACACCTACGAACCCATATACCAACCAGAACATGACCTGTGATAGGTTTATGGGTCAGAAAACTCAACTCAAACTCTTTTATCTTCTTGTTAAGTTCATGGATCATATTGTGTCGAGAATTACCATCCATGCCAAGGGTAACTAAGGATTTTTTGTAATCTAGTATAAGTTATTTTTCTTGTCCTGAAAGGTTGTTAAGTTTAACGAAAATCATACATGTATATTTTCACATCCCTATTAATAACTTTAAAATTTTAATTAAATAAACATAAAGTAAAAGCAATAATTTTGAAACATCGATATCATATTTATTGTACCCACTTATATGTTACAAAACTAAATAAATCTAAAAAGAATACTACAAAAGTAATCTTCTTGGATGTATCCAACCTTGAATGTGTAACAGGTTCATTCCATAAGAGTGAATTATGGATTTAATGCATGTGGTTTAAGAAAAATTACGATTAGTGTTTTTGATGTTGGTAAATTATGGATTTAGTTTATATGGTGATCGTTTTGTTACGGTTCTTCTGTTAACTTTCTTAGCACTGACTCTGCGAACTTAAGGATATTTGAGTCTTTTTACATATTCTTGCCTGTTTTATTTTACGAAAAATTTGAAAAGTAAATTGTTGTATATATAATTATTTATTTTATATTCATAGTTACGTGGTATATACATTTTGTTTGAGTTTTCTTTTTCATTTTTTACGTATACATACAATAATCATTAATCATCCATCTGCCTGATTTGTGTCTTTTTTGAGAGGACCAAGAGCAAAACATATGCAATAACCATTAAATAAAGGGCAACATAGTTGAGAGAACCTAATCGTCAATCAATCTCGAAGAAAGAGGAATCGTTTGAATCGGAGCTGGTGTATGTATAGTTCCTTGGATCAAGTCTTTTCTTTGAGTAAAGCCAAAGCCTTTAGCGACTAGCGTGACCTTTTCCTCCTAAGAGGAATCACGACCACCAAAAAGGGTATCTTCTGATATAATAGTTAATATTAATAAGAGTATAATTAGAAGAAAAAAAAAACTATAAAAGGTTTCCAAAACAGTACTCCCAGTAGTGTTTCAATAAGCTAGCTTATGAATCCATCTAAAAACGTACTAGCTAGATTATTAGCCAACTTATTTTTACCAAACACGACCTTACTAATTTAGTATAAGTTATGTTTCTGGTTCTCGAAGGTTGTTAAGTTTAACGAAGATCATAAATGTATATGTTTCACATGAGTGAAAATCATCTGTACCAATTTTTCCTATACCATACATGTCCACCAATCAGATGAGTACACATCATCAGAGAGAGAATGTAAATTTTTTTAAAATAAATAAAAAATAAATTAAAATATGAGTTGTTAGCATTTCATTGGATGGACATGTATGGTATAGGAAAAATTGGTACAGACGATTTTTATCCGTTTCACATCCCTATTAATAACTTTATAATATTTAATGTAATAAACATAAAGTAAATTCAATAATTTTACACATCGATATCATATATTGTACCCCACACATATGTTACAAAAATAAATAAAACTTAAAAAGTATATTACAAAAATAACCTTCTTGCATGTATCTGACCATATATTCGTACCAGATTCATTCCTTAACAAGATTTTCTGTCAATATCTATATCCATCCATTCATACCCACCACCAATCAAACTCCAATGACGACCTGGCCGGACCTTCTGCCGGAGATTCTAAACCAGATCGCCGGAAAATTCCAATTCTATGAAGACTTCATCAACTTCCTTTCCGTTTGTAGCTCATGGAGATCAGCTTCCACAAATAAAGAACCCATTCATCATCATCTTCATCTTCCTTCTAAGTTCCCCATGCTCATGCTTTCAGATTCCAAAGATCACGATGACGATGAAGATCGTAGATTCCTTCTTTCCAACGGCACGATTCGCAATCTTCGACTCCCGGAAGCTCACGGGCAACGATGCGTATCGTCCCACGGCTGGCTGATCACAACCGGAGGGTCGGAGTTTTACGCCAGCCTCATCCACCCGCTTTCCGGCACCCAAATCGATCTCCCGGAGCTCTACATGTTCGAGGAGTTCTACTTCGATCAAGACGAGTGGATCTACTACGGGCAATCCATGCGAAAAGCCGTGCTCACGTCGTCAAACCCTAATTCGTTTTGTGTCGTAATCGTATGGGGGAAAACCCTAGGGTTTTGCCGGCCGGGGTTCGACGTTTCGTGGACTCGAATAACCGGTGATTGGGAAGGCGACCTTTTCGATATAACGTATCACACCATGCGAAAACGTCTCTACGTGGTGACCGGAATGGGATCGGTCTACGAATGCGACATCTTTGACGGGAATTCGGGTTCGTTAGCTTTGAATCGAGTTTCGACGTTCCCGTTAAAGGAATTTGGTCTTCCGAGCTTCCAATGGGCGTACGTAGTCGAATGGGATCGCGAGAGTTTGCTAATCGTTACACGTGAACGGAATTATTACAAGAAACGTGATTACGAGTACGGTCGTTATGGACCATATCGTACGAAGAAGTTTGAGTGTTTCTTGTTGGGGTTAGAGGACGAGAAGTGGTCGAAGGCGACGAGTTTGGGGGATAAGAGCGTGTTTTTGGGGTTTAATTCGTCGTTTGTGGTTAATGCGGGTGGAGGGGTGAAGGGGGATTGTATCTACTTCACGGACGATCTTTACGAACCCTATCGTGGTCTGCCGGCCGGAGGTGGTGTAGATGCCGGGGTTTATCGTATGTGTGACAGTGGAATCGAATCCATTTTCGAGTCGCGAGAATCGTTGGATTTTCGTGGTAGTCCTCCTCTATGGTTGCAAACAAGTGTTTAAGGAAACTTAAATCATTTTCGCTAAGTAGGGTGGTAATAAAATGTAAATGTGGTTATCGTTGAATTCGGGCCAGAGTCTTGCTAGTTTCTCTTTTGTGTTAATGCATTTGTAGTTCAAAATAAATAAAATGTAAATGTGGGTAGAAAAAGTTATGTAAGGAGGTTTAACTTTTGTTTTTGCTATCAAGGTTCAAATCTATATAAGCATATTATTAAGAGTGAATTATGGATTTAATAGATGTGGTTTAAAAAAATATTACGATTAGTGTTCTTAATATTAAAAATTAACTATGGATTTAGTTTAAGTGGTTATCATTTTGTTACGGTTGCTTTTGCCAACTTTCTTAGGCTATCAACAGCGGTGGTATCGGGTATGAGCGGGTTAGCCCGCCAGCTTCAAAAAGCACGGCGGGTTGGCTGCACAAAAATGGTTGCCAGCGGGCTGAAGTGAAAACGGGTTGTAGAACCCGATCCTTTTATGTGTGTGTGGTGTGTGTTTGTTGTGTGTGTGTTGTGTGTGAGAGAGTTGGGAGGGTTGGCCTGGGTAAGAGTTGTAAAGGGTTGCAGAGGGCTTTGGAGGGTTAAGAGAGGGTTGGGAAAAAGCTAATGTGACATTAAAAAGTGAGAGGGTTGGAAGGGTTGGCTGCTGATTGACCCACCTAACTTAAGGATATTTGAGTCTTTTACAATTAAAAAATTGAAAAGTAAATTGTCATATAGGAGTATATAATTATCTATTTTTTTATTCATAGTTACGTGATATATTTTATTTTTGAGTTTTTTTTCTCGTTTTTAAATATAATACGATATAATTTTATTTGAGTTTCTTTGTTTTAGTTATTTTGTTTTATATATGTTATCCAGATGCATGTTCAAGGTTTTGATCTAAATGAAACTTGTCCTCCTTCGAAAATTTTGGAGGATTTTTGGGAAGGTGATGTAATTTGTACAAGTTAGTTGTTGATGTTTAATTAATAAACACATTTATTGAAGTTCTTGAAAAGTAACATAAAATCAATACATATCTTAAAAGTAAAATCCAGACCCCGATGTGGCCTTCTATCCTTTTAGATAAATGCCTTTTCTTTTTTCTTTACTTTTTCCACCCTTTCTCCTTCTCCCAAAGTAACTTATCACTGTTTCGACTTCCATGTAACCGACCACAATTTTATCTCTCAATCTCCTATAATTAATAGTTTCTCACAAAGAAAATGGAATCCATATCATCTTTTTTATCGATGCATCGCAAAATAAGCTGTAGATTAGAAAAAGGAAAAATGAAGAGGCAACAATTCTCTCAAATTGAATAAGCCGTATGTTATAGATCTCGAAGACCATTTTTTACGGTTTTTCTACTTTTATTTTCTACACTTTTCTGAGTATATTTATAGGTTCTTATCGATCGCATCTTCACAGGTGAGTATTTCAAAATATGTGTTCTTGATTTTCCCTAATTTTTTGGATTTTCCTGATTTAGCGCATTAAATTGGTTTCAAGGACGTTACCATGAAGGTCCTCCTCTACCAAGATCCATGGAAATTCACATCTCATGGAACATTGTAAGTTTCTCTCCCCTGTTCGATCCTACTATATCATGTAGCTCAGTTGGCAAAGGAGTGTGAAGAGTTTGCCTAAATATATAATAGGTCCTGCGATCAAACTAAGACCCCCATTAGCCTTGGAGGCATGTTCTACGGTGGGCCGCTTTCGGTAATTAACGTTTTGTCCATATAATATATCAGTATAAATTTAGCATCCCTCAAGCCAAGAACAACTTAAGAATTGCATACGGCCACTGGCCACTGACCTACCATGCTTCCAACATGTAGGGCTGAATATATTTCTGTGAAAATATTGAATTATATGTAGCCGAAGTAGGTTTGCACAATGAATATATCGAACATCACTTATCTATGTGACCAAGGCTATGTTTGGCAAGCGTAGCTTATAAGCTAGCTGGTAGCTGATAAGCTAGCGGATAGCTGATAAGCTAGCTGTTGATTGATAAGCTTGCTAGTAGCTGATAAGCTAGCTGTTGAACAAATTATGTTTGGCAAAAACTAGCTTATGAGTATGTAAAATGACCAAAAAGGGTATATTTGAATTTAATAATTAATATTAATAAGGGTATAATTGGAAAAAGCTACAATAAGCTCCTCATAAGCTACTCAAAGTAGCGTTTCAAAAAGCTAGCTTATAAGCTAGCTGATAAGCTAGCTTTCTGGTACATGTTTGGATGGACTAGCTTATAAGCTAGCTTATCAGCTAGCTTATAAGCTAGCTTATGCTTGCCAAACAAAGCCCAAGCGCAACATCGGTGGCCATCTAATTTTAGAATTAGTCGTCTAGCCACAATATGGTCTGAACATGGCATAAGAGGATATAAGTATACCACTCGAATTTCATGTTTTCGTACTTGGTTGTTGTAACCTTTATTTTCACAAGAACCTAATATCATGCTATGTTTAAGTTGTTTTTATATTTAATGTTGATTTATGTTTCTGTTTGTTACACTTCTCTGCTACCTGGAAGTATATTTTTTATATAGGGAAAATTTCATCTAAGTCCTTAAAAAGTTGCTATATAACGTGTATGTCCTTGTAAACTTTAAAATTACGTATATGTCCTCCTAAACTTTTAAAACTCACGAATATATCCTTTACCCCAATTTAATTATAATTTAAACATTAAAAAAATACAAATCATTATCTATAAAATAAATACATTGTGTAAATTACTTAAGTTCCCTTATTAGTTTTCCAACCCAAAATCAAAAGTAAATAAGACTTAAGGTAGCGTTTGGTACGCAGACAGGATTGGACAGGACAGAACAGGACAGGACTGGACAGTACTGGACAGGACAAAAGAGAAGGACGGGACTGGACGGGACTGGACGGGACGGGACATGACTGGACAGAACAAATGTCTGTTTTGTGTTTGGTACGCCTAGGACTGGACTGAACAGAACTAAACAAGTTCCCTCAAAAAATTATTTTATGATTTTATTTATCACTTAATAGTTATAATTAACACAAATAAACTAAACTAGTAATCTATAAAAAAATTACACAATTTTAATAAACATAAACACACACACACAAACACACACACATATATATATATATACATACATATATGATTTTTATGTAACTAATTTTGATGGTTATGGTAGAGGTGTCGGTGGTGGCCGATGGTAATACTAGTGATGGTGGCGGTGGGTGGTGGTGGTCGGTGGTTGTGGAGTACGTGAAGATGGTGGGTAGTGGTGGTGGTAGTTGCGGTGGAGATGGACAGTTGTAAAGGTGGTAGACGGTGGTGGTAGGTAATCGCTGATAGTTGTAGAGGTGGTAGAGGAGGTTGTTGTAGTGGAAGACAAGGTGGAGGAGGTTGTTGTAGTGGAAGACAAGGTGAAGGTGGCCGATAGTGGCTACCGGTGGCGGCGGCAGCCACGACTAGTGGTGGTAAACACGAAAACAAATACCATATTGAAGTTATATATCAAACAAATGTTAGTTAGTAATATATTAGTTTCTGTCTCATTTCTGTCCCATGTTGTTCCACCTATTTTGGTGGAACAAAAAAACAGTCATTTTTGTCCCATGTTGTCCCACCTTGTCCCAGTTTCTGTTCTGTCCCATGTCGCACCAAACGTGGGACAGTGAATTCCTGTTCTGTCCCATGCTGCGCCAAACGTGGGACAGACAGTTTTGTCCCGTCCTGTCCTGTCCTGTCCCACGTACCAAACGCAGCCTAAAGCTTGAGAGTTGAGACCCCACCCATCAAACGCAAAAAGCCCCCCATTTCCCACCGCCGGAAAACCACCTATCAAACGCAGCACCCCCACTTCCCATTGCCGGAAAACCACCCATTAAACACAAAAAACCCACCACAACTCTCCCCCAAAAAACGCCCAAACATACCACCGCCACCATCCTCCATCGCCGCCACCTCCTCCTCCGACCTCCAAGACACCGCCACCAGCAAACGAAGCGTAAACCCACAAGACGTAGATCTCAACGACCTCGAAGTCCTCCAGAGCCTAATCGATTACCGCACCAAAAGAGGCGTGTTCTCGTTCGAAAAACCGGCCACCATGAAAGCCTTCCTCCTTCCATGGATGATCCTCCACATCGGATCAAGGTGAAGACGAAGTTATCGATGGCAGGTGAACCAATCGAGGAAAAAAAAAACCCTAAATGAAATCAATTAGATTTCAAGATGAAGTCAATTACTATAAGATGAAATCAAGAAATCATTTACATTTCAAGAAATCAATTAGATTTCAAGATCAAATCAATACTTGCTTAAAACACCATAATAGGTTGAACCATAAATCTATACAAGTTTAGAACTTACCTGTGGCCGGATTATAAATTGATAACAGTCGATTATGAAAATTTCGGAGGAGCTGTAAGAGCATGGATTCAAGTCGAACTGAAAGACGCGGATTTAAATTTTCGTAATCGACAGTTATCAATTTATAATCCGGCCACAGGTAAGTTCTAAACTTGTATAGATTTATCGTTCAACCTATTATGGTGTTTTAAGCAAGTATTGATTTGATCTTGAAATCTAATTGATTTCTTGAAATGTAAATGATTTCTTGATTTCATCTTATAGTAATTGACTTCATCTTGAAATCTAATTGATTTCATTTAGGGTTTTTTTTTTTCCTAATTGGTAAGAGTTGATTTTGATTTTGTTCGATGGCAGAGAAGCTGAAAGAGAAAGTGGAAGAATTTTTTGGCTGCGAGTATGAGCTTTTTATCGAATTCACTAGTTTGATCAGGTTTGTTGGTTCTGTTCTTGATCTTCATATTCAACACAGTGGGTTTGGTTCAAAATATCACCAAAGTGATAGGTAAAACATGAGTTTGGTCAGCACTCAAGGTGTTCGATGAAATGCTCCAAAGAAATATGAACTGTATTTGGGTTTAATGGGAAAAAAGCGCAAAAAATAGAACAAGGGTAAAATCGTAATTTATATTGTTCAGATAGTTTATTCGAGGGTGTTTGGGAGTGCTTATAACTTATTAGCTATTGAGGAAAGCAATAAGTTGTTTTACTTTTGTTTGGGTAAAGTGCTTATGGTGTAACATTCTGGTATTTTGGGAACAAGATAACGACATAATAAGATTATATATAATGGTAAAAGAACACTGCTTTCTTGACAAGACTAACTTTTGATACATGAGAAAAGAAATTAATGAGATTTCTCTGTTTTAGAATGAATTTACTACATCTTTTTTCTTTCTTCTGAATCTCTCACAAATTTCAGCTGGAGCAAAGGTGCAAGCATCGGCTGGCATAGTGATGATAACAGGCCATATCTCAAGCAACGTGACTATGCGGTGCGCACTTTAACATTTTGGATATGCATGCCATTCAAAATATTTACACCTATTTATCGACTATAAAATTCATACCATGATCACTTGGCGTTCGTCACACTGATTATAATATTTGGCTCCTGCGGTACCCCTTCATCTCCATTATTAGTTTCAGTACCTAGTTGGGCAATGCTAATGCAAACATGTAAATCTCCCTTATTTTTGTTAGTTTAAGTAACCTTTGTCAAACTTAAGTGAATCGAACACTTACCACTATAGGGTTGGGTTCCGGTGAGAAGTTAGTTAACGTGAAAAGCTTTGAGAAGTGGTTATCTCAACTGTTGGATGCACATTAGGACGAGATGCATATCAAGCGCAATTCATGGGTGGGCTTGAGATTAAAAGTGATCAAGGGCTCAAATCCACTTCTCGCGTTAACTCAACTTCTCACACGACCTTTGCCTACCACTACAATACTTATGTTCAATACTCGGTGATTGCATTGATGTTCTTTTCTAGGTTACTCCCTTAACTTCTTTGTTTCCTCTATGTTTAAGGCAGTATGTTATCTGAATAGTCACGGTGTGGATTTTGGCGGTGGTCTCTTTCACTTCCAGGATGGCGAACCTAAAACTTTTATCCCCATGGCTGGTGTAAGTTGTACTTGTTCCTTTCATACTTGGGATATCTATCACTTTTTTGCTGCATATGCATGTCTATATTGACAGTCATTGACTCTTGACATTATGATTGTTTTCTATTATCACTAATATCTCTCTGCTTATTGTATTTCATTAGGATGTTCTGATTTACACTGCCGACAGCCGTAATGTTCATTCTGTTGAAGAGGTATCTTCAATATCCTATGTTCAGCTTATGAAGAAACTTCAAGTGTGACATCACTGTTCTCGGAGGCGTGGATATTCACTTTCCTTTGGTTCCTTATTAAGCTGCAAAACTTTGTCCATGTTGATTGCAGATTACGAATGGAGAAAGACTCACTCTTACATTGTGGTTTAGCCGGGATAAATCTCATGATGAAGATTCTAAACTCATCTCGTTTCTAACCAAATGTCCATTTAATTGCTCCGACCCAGTCCAAACGACTACTTACCACTGCCAGCCTCACAGAACATGTATTGGTTTCCGCCTGAACAATCTTCAAGTCACCAGTCGGGATTTGATATACGATTTGCAAGACTACATGTTCTAGGATACAAACCTTATCCTACAGACGCCAAAAAACATTCATCCTCGGATTTCTCGGACATACTGCTTGAACCGTTACATGTGGTACGAGGAAACGAGTTATTAGATAAGGACTTCGCCAACTTATCACATCTACTTCAGGTACATTAATCATTTCAAACTTCAAAACTTATGTTTTATAGATTTATTCCAAGAAATTCTATTATTTAGCCTTTAAATCTAAAAAAATTTGGATCAGGTGGTTAAGTTTTACCATTGGAAGGCTTCCGAGTTACAGAGATCGGAATTCAAAAGGGAACCCATCAAAGTGGTGCCAATTTCTACGTCACAGCTGGAGGATGTTTGCCATTTGAAGGCAGAATTTCTAAAGGATGAACATCTAGCGGACACGATCTTCCGTTGCCGCGAGGATGTGGAGCACGATTGGGTGAGCTTTCGTGGCACAGTCGACATATGGGAAGCGTATACAAGTAAGTTATGGCATAAGATGGTTGTGATCCTACCAAAGTGGATAGCAAACCAATCTATTTTCTATGAACCCAGTGGTTGTGTTGATTAGGTAGGTTGCATGGGTTTGAAGGTTAGAAAGGGTGAAATGGCTAGGATCATATTGGTAGCTGTAGTAGAAAATGGAGTAGAGTGGTCAAATAGAAAAATATTTAAAGTGTTTTTTGTAATTGGAAAAAGGTGGTATGGTTAAAAGTTTAGTGGATTTTTGAGATTAAATATTAATGTTTCAAAAGACATCAAAGGTTAAAGAGATTTTGGAAATCAAAGTAAAATAAATGAGTGAAGTTTAATTTCCGTCCCTGAACTGTGTAAATTTTAATATTTTTCGTCCCTAAACTAAGGAAACTCGGAAGTCATCCCTCCATAATGCATTTTCGCTTGGTTTTGGTCCCTCTCCCTATGCATTTTAATTGGGTTCTTGGTCGCAGATGAGACGTTATCCAAAGTCGAGTTATCATCGGAGATGGTTGTGGAGTTTTTGGTCCACAAGGACCACAACGATACACACACATACTTGTGTGTTAGAGTAAATTACAATTTGGTCCCTCTAGTTTAAACAAAATTATACTTCTCGTTGCAAATGGCAAAATGAAAATAACTTTAAGTTAATGGAAAAATTAATAGTGTTAACGATGAAGGACGGTTTTCATATCAGAATTCAGAAATAAGGATAGTCACTATGGTTATTAAAGTTTAGGGACCATTTTTAAAGCAATGTATAAACCTTGGGGACCAAATTAGTAGTTTACTCCAAAAACAAACATCAAATATAGAATCTTTTATCGATCGTGAATCCCTTTGCAAGTTCCAAGATTAGAGGTGGCAACTTCGGATTGATTGTTTGGCCGTTAGAAAGGCTTAACTTAAACACAATCCTTTTAACTAATCTTGTCGAAATCTTCAACCCTAACCCACGACTTGTCAACTGAAACACGACCTGTATAACCCGTTTAACTATAGGGGTTTGCGAGTAGGTGGGTCAAATACAATCTATTTCAAAAGGGAATTGATACTTCCACTTAATAAATTGATTCTTCCACATATGTACAACACCCTTAGAGCTAATGTACAAGTTAGTGAATCATTCATCTTCCTTGGATGAATCAATTTATTATGTGGAAATATCAACACCCATTTCAAAACTTCAAATACAACTAAAACAAAATTTGGTTCATTGATCTTAGACCTTAAATTGAAATTGAAAAAGTAAAACTCAAAAGTCATAATAAAACTTTGCTATAGAAAAAATATTTTAAAGATTAAAAGATAAATCGGTTAACGGGTTAACCCGCAAACCTATATACCAACCTGAAAATAGATTGACGGGTCAAAAAACTCAACTCACACTCTTTTATCTTCATGTCTGATTCATATTGTGTTAAGAATCACCACTCCATACCAAAAATAACTGAGGATTTAGTAATCTAAGTATAACTTATTTTTCTTGTCCTCGAAGGTTGTTAAGTTAAAGGAAAATCGTCACGTATTAATAACTTTATAAAAAATAATTTAATAAACATAAAGTAACATCAATGATTTTACACATCGATATCATATTTATTGCACCCACACATATGTTAAAAAAAATAAATGAACTTAAAAAGTATATTACAAAAATAACCTTCTTGCATGTATCTGACCATATATTCGTACCAGATTCACTCCTTAACAAGATTTCTGTCCATATCTATCCATCCATACCCATCATCGAACTTCAACTCCAACCCACCACCAATCAAACTCCAATGACGACCTGGCCGGACCTTCTGCCGGAGATTCTAAACCAGATCGCCGGAAAATTCCAATTCTATGAAGACTTCATCAACTTCCTTTCCGTTTGTAGCTCATGGAGATCAGCTTCCACAAATAAAGAACCCATTCATCATCATCTTCATCTTCCTTCTAAGTTCCCCATGCTCATGCTTTCAGATTCCAAAGATCACGATGACGATGAAGATCGTAGATTCCTTCTTTCCAACGGCACGATTCGCAATCTTCGACTCCCGGAAGCTCACGGGCAACGATGCGTATCGTCCCACGGCTGGCTGATCACTACCGGAGGATCGGAGTTTTGCGCCAGCCTCATCCACCCGCTTTCCGGCGCCCAAATCGATCTCCCGGAGCTCTACATGTTCGAGGAGTTCTACTTCGATCAAGACGAGTGGATCTACTACGGGCAATCCATGCGAAAAGCCGTGCTCACGTCGTCAAACCCTAATTCGTTTCGTGTCGTAATCGTATGGGGTAAAACCCTAGGGTTTTGCCGGCCGGGGTTCGACGTTTCGTGGACCCGAATAACCGGTGATTGGGAAGGTGACCTTTTCGATATAACGTATCACACCATGCGAAAACGTCTCTACGTGGTGACCGGAATGGGATCGGTCTACGAATGCGACATCTTTGACGGGAATTCGGGTTCGTTAGCTTTGAATCGAGTTTCGACGTTCCCATTAAAGGAATTTGGTCTTCCGAGCTTCCAATGGGCGTACGTAGTCGAATGGGATCGCGAGAGTTTGCTAATTGTTTCGC